>SJYX01002696.1:153884-178751 GCA_006410675.1 Oreotragus oreotragus | reverse complement strand
GTGTCTTTATGAGAAGAGACAGACGGGCACAGAGGGAAGATGACATGAAGACACAGAGAGAATGTCAAGTGACAAAGGCAGCAGAGACTAGAGCGGTGTGCCTGCAAGAAAGCCAAGGATCGCTGGTAACACTCGAAGCTTAAGAGACAAGCCTGAGACAGTTTCTACCCTAGAACCTTCAGAGAGAGTCTAGTCCTGTCAACATCCTGGTTTCAGACTTATACCCAGCATTATGAGAGAACACAATTCTGCCGTTTTAAGCCATCCAGTTGCTGGTACGCTGTCACGGTAGCTCTAGAAAATTAATGGACAGGGGAAGGCTAGGAATTGTTTTATATGTTAAACGTGAAGGGGCCAAGCAGACGTTGGGATATAATGAGTCTCGAGCTCAGGAGAGAAGCCTGGGCTGTTGGTAGAAATCTGAGCGATATCTGCAAATGGAATTCAAAGTCATGCGCCTGGATGAGATCACTAAAGGACAAAAGTAGATGGAGATGAGAAGACAGCTGAGGAGTGAGCCTGGGGTACTCCAAAGGTGAGGGATTGGGCACGAGGACTTCCTTGGCGGCCCAGCGGTTAGGACTCTGTGCTTCCAAAGCAGGGGGTGTGTGTTCGATCCCTGGTTGGGGAACTAAGATCACACATGCCTCTTGGCTTAGCCAAAAAAAAACAGAAAAAAAAAAAAAACCTATAAAAATAAAACAAAACTGAGGGACTGTGGAGAAGTGGAAACTAGCAGAGGAATCTGAGATGGTGCAGTCAGTGAGGCAGGAGGAACTGCCAACGGCATGGGCTCCTGGAAGCCTATGCCAGTCTCTTGCCTTGTATTACAGGATTTACGGAATATCTGTCTTTGCATGTGCAGCCTGCTCCTTGGCATAGCACCTGGCCCAGAGCAGATATTGAATAAACATTTGCTGAAATTAATGACTAAACAGATTTTTGAAATGGGCCTCTTCTGGCAACCATGTCATAACCTCTATTAACATTAAGTTTAGAATCAATTAAAATATATGAACTTTTAAACGTTTGTTAAGCTCTGTCTCCCTCACATATACAAGTTCAGTTGACTTTTCAGTCTCATGAATAAGATTTTACCCATATTCCTGTTTAACTTGATTGACTGAACTCAGACCAGTAAGAATATTTGAGGTCTTAGTTCTGTCCGTTTAAATACTAGTTTTCACAGAGAACAGGCAGGCAGTTATGAGGCAAGAGGTGGACGGTGGGTGAACTGGGTGAAGGTGGTCAAAAGACACAAACTTCCAGGAATAAGATGAATACTTCCAGAAATAAGATGAATTATTCTGGGGCGGCAATATACAGCAGGGTGACTACAGTTAACTATACTGTACTGTATATCTGAAAGTTGCTAGGACAGTAGATCTTAAAAGTTCTCAACACACAAAAAATTATAACTTTTTGAGGTGACAGATGTTAACTAAACTTATTGTGGTAATGTCAAAGTATATACACAAGCCATTATACTGTACATCTTAAACTAATACAAAGTTACATATCAAGTATATCTCAATAAAACTTGGAAAAATACTCACTTGGGGGCTTTTCTTTCTGCTCTCTACAGACTTTCATGAGTACCTTATCAATAGCTTTATTGTTGTTGTTAATTGCTAAATTGTGTCTGACTCTGCGACCCCGTGAACTGCAGCTCTCCAGGCTCCTCTGTCCATGGGATCTCTACTCAAGCACAGTAGGTGCTTCCACAGAACACAGAGTAGGTGGTCTACAGGACACTCAGCAGAGTGAGCAGGAGAGAATCCTGTAACGTTCCCTGGAGTGGTCTCCCCGCTTAGCAGCAGCCCACTTGTTCAACAGATATTTATTAAGCATCCATTACGTGACTGGCACTGTTCTAAGCATCAGAGAACAAAACAAACATCCCCACCCTCAGGTACAGCCTTTCATCTGCCACGAATCTATCTACTTGCATGATTTTAAAAATAAGATTGTCTTCTCATTTATATACATTCAGGAGAGACCTTGGTTAAAAGACTTGTTAAAAGCAGGGAGACTGTGTGTATAATATCCCCTGATTTCTCAGTCCAGAAGTGTCTCAGTTGGGAAATGGTCTTTCTCTGGCATGTGCAGTGTCTAGTAAACCCACGTTGGCTCCTGCTGATTACTGCCTTCTCTTCCAGGATTCACAGCCTGCCATTTAAACAGCACAGTCTAGAATCTCCGTCAGTCTATCAGTTCTGGGCTTAATTTTCTTTTCTTTTCAGAAAATCAAAAAAATCAACTACTTTCAGTATTCTGGGTCTTCTTCTTTTCTCTGGTTCTGCCAAATTCACCAAAAGCAATTCCATCTCATCTTCTTTTAGTATCCTAGAACATAATTTTCTGGACCTCAAATCTGAACTTCAAAGAGCTGGGTCTTCTCTGATCATTTCTCCATCTATCTTGAACTCTAATTTCTTTTTACTAGTTATAAATCCCACCCTTCACAGTCTGCAAATATTAAAAATAAACTTATAAATTGCTTTATTAGGTAAAAGCAGCAGCATACATTTCCCTAATAAAGCATTTCACAGAAGATCTTGCCAAGTTTTTTAAAGTTAACATGTATTTATAAGCCATTTATCATACTTATAACATGTATTATAAGTATGATACCCTGTCAATGTCATAAAAATATCATTAAGTCAAATTTAACTTGGTTGACATTAATTTTGACTCAGTGAATGAGCATTTAAAGTTAGACAACAAGGTCCTAACGTATAGCACAGGGAACTATATTCAGTATCCTGTAATAAACCATAATGGACAAGAACATTTTTTTAAAAAGTGTGTATATGTATATAACTGAGTTACTTTGCTACACAGCAGAGAATGGCACAACACTGCAAATCAAGTACATTTCAATAAAGATTTTTTAAATTAAAACTATGGAGATATTAGCAAATTGTCCATTTAGAAAATCTTTCTTCTTAATGACTCTCTGGCCTCAATCTTCTCTTCCCTAATTTCATTTCATATAAAAGCTGTTCTTCCCAGACACTGTCCTCAGGAAATCTTCCTGAGTAGACCGACTCCACAGCAGCCCTCGCCATATCCTGGAGTCTCCCGTCACCACTGGGCGCTCACTTCCTGCCCTTCAGTGTACGCTTTCTGCCCAGGCGCCTTCCCTGTCTGTCTAGTGTTTATTCTCTCACTCAGCTTACAACCATCATCCACAGCAAGACCAAGAACCATGTTGACACCAGAAATCTTGAGAAAACTCAATAAACTTATTGTTGCCTCCACTGCACTTGTGATGATGCTGTTGTTCTCAAAGGGGTGGGGGAGGAGAAACTATCGGTTCCGTGTTTTCTTGCAAGTTTTTTTCAGGGTCTAAATCTGAGGAATATGAGGAATACGAGGCTACACTGCCCATATATATTTGGCTACCAGATTGTATTTACATACACTTATAGGTTATTGGTGTGCTGTGATTCATGGGGTCACAAAGAGTCGGACACGACTGAGCGACTGAACTAAACTGAACTGACAGGTTATTAATAAGTATTTTATTATTACTTTTATTATGACTTGACCTTCAGGTGCTTTGCTTGTCTTTTCTCCTTGCTTCATCATTTCAGGGACTCATTGACTCCAGTGCTTAGAAATCCTTTCAAATCCTTATGAAGAAGGATTAAAAAAAAAAATGTATGAGAGAGGGCAATAGAAGAAGTAAGGGCCTGAGAGAGTTGCAGTTACTTGCATAGTTTAAAAGACATGTTTTAATTTGTCTCTCACATCCTCATGGCTAGACATTCAGATAAGATACAGCAAGTGTTATATAAAAATAAATTCTTCTTTAAAAGAAGAAGAGAATGTTCTGAACTGCTTCTTCCTGGGGCTTTGTATTTGTTACTGTGTTTCACAGAAATTGCCAGTCCAGAACAATCAGTTCACAGGGCTGTTCCTAAAGATCAATTTACTGGGGACAGACGAGGAACAGAATCCTTGCTGGGAGGGGTGCAGGGCTGTGGAAGGGGCCAGTCCTTGGGGGAGGCAGGGCCGGCCTGTCTTCCCATGCTTCCATCCCCACCTCACTTTCCTCTCTTCAGGGAAGGAGAGAAACCATTCTTAGAGGTATGTGGTAGTGTCCTTTCCCTTTCTCTCCAACATTCTGAAAACTGTTCATTTGAGCCTGGGGAACCAGGCGTTATGGAGTAACGCAAGGAAGAAGTGGCAGGTTTAAGACCATCTGGGAGTCATAAACTGCAGACAGTGCACATCGGCACTGCATACCTGTGCACTTCAGCACACTGCAGGCTGACTGGAGGCTGAATCCAGAGGCTGGACTTGTTTCCTCCCCTAGAGGTTTCCTCTCCCATTCCCCCATCCCTGCCTAGCACTGTTAAGGAAATGAGAGCCTTATTCTCAGGAAAGACTGCTCCAGGCAGGTTCCTGTCAGTGCAGGATGGTACTGGATGCAAACAAGGAATGAAGTGAAAGTCTGTGTCCTGAACAGCAGGAAAATCTGTGTCCTGAACACCACCCTCCGTGGCTTATACTTCCCATGCAGAAGAGAATGGTCCAGTGTCCTTTGGGGGAGATGAACTAACTCCCTGTTTATAAGAATCACCAGACATTTGAGGAAAGCCTTCTCAAGTGAAAAAGTCAGACCAAAATCATCTGGAAAGTGGAATTCAAAGAAAACAACCAATTGAGGAAGAATAAGAAAACAGAGAAAGAGAGTGTGTGTGTGTGATCCGATAGTTAATGTCACCAATGATGTAAGACATTGCATCCTGGAAGCAAAGGTACTCTGAAAAGAGAGTCAGAACAGAAAAAACTCCTAGAAGTTAAAAACATGTCAACTGAAATAAAAAATTCTGCAGAAAATATTGGAGACTAAAGTCAAGCAAACAGTCCAGAAGGTGGAACAAACTCATAAAGGACAGGGAATAAGAATAAAAGGTACAGGTAAAGGGCGGAGCGGTCGGTCTAGGTTGGCCCACATTAACAGCGAGTTCCAGAAGGAACAGGCAAACTATTAAAGGAGCCATTTGGAAGATAAACATAGATTAGGGTCAAAGAAAGGCATCTTCAGATTGAAAGCTTCCAATGAATGGCCAACTCAAGGAATGGGCCAAAAGGTAAGGGAGGAATAGGAGAGAGGGCGGGAAGGAGGGAGGAAGAAAGAAGAAGGGAAAGAGTTAGTTAATTGGGAGAAAAGTGAAAGTGAAAGTCAGTCAGTCATGTCTCACTCTTTGCAACCTCATGGACTGTCCATGGAATTCTCCAGGCCAGAATACTGGAGTGGGTAGCCTTTCCCTTCTCCAGAAGATCTTCCCAACCCAGGGATCAAACGCAGGTCTCCCTCATTGCAGGCAGGATTCTTTACCAGCTGAGCCACAAGGGAAGCCCAAGAACACTGGAGTGGGTAGCCTAGCCCTTCTCCAGGGGTTCTTCCCAACCCAGGATCTCCTGTATTGCAGGTGGATTCCTTACCAACTGGGCTATCAGGGAAGCCCTAATTGGGAGAAAAGGAAATAAAAATCTAGGGCAGGTTACTGTGAAGCTAAACAGGAGATATCATAAACTTCCAAAGATAAGACTGGTCACATTAAGGATTCAGAATGGCACTAGACTTTTCACTAGCAACACCAGAAGCTGGGAGGCAGTGGAGTGTTACCTTCAGAATCTGGAGGGGAAATCATTTCCAACTGAAAATTTTATACCCACAACCATCATTTAGGTTGAAGGAGGAAAACCTCACTTTCAAATCTATATAGCCTCAAAAAATTTTGCTTCCTGTGCACCCTTTCTCAGAAAGCTGCTGGAGGATGTGCTCTCCCCAGATAAAGATATAAAGAAAAAAGAGGCAGACATGGTGTCTAAGAAAAACAAGAATCCAAGAGACATGGTGAAGTCCCTGGAGAATGCCTAGATGGTGACAAGCATGGATGGAGCAGGAAGATGGAGGATTCAGAAGCAGCAGGATAGGGCTGAACTGAGAGATTATGCTGCTTGTGAGCATCTGGCAAATGGTACTGGGAGGCATTTGACGGCTCTACAAGGGCATTTGGGAAGAACATGCAGCAGGTATGCAGTAAACTGAGCAATTTTTAAAGGCAATTATTAACTCTGAGGGGGAAAAAAAACTAAATAAGAAAAGCACAATTCCAGTATAGATGGTTCTCTAGTGAATAACACTGAAATAATCATAATACTATAAAGTCTGACCACAGATTCCAACCCACTTTATGCATAACTCTCCTGGGAAGACGGGGAGGGGAAGTGAGGTGGGTGATGCCAGGGGGCCTAATTCCTCTAAGAGGAAGTCTAGCATCAGCATCTAATTTATGGCGATCAAGAGAATTCCCTTATGATCCAGTGGTTAGGACTCTCTACGCTTCCACTTCAGGGGGCATGAGTTTGATCCCTGGTCGTGGAACTAAGATCCCACAAGCTGTGCAGCATGACCAAAAAAGAAAAAAAATAACTTTATGGAGGTCAATACCAGAAGAAATAGCTAAAACACTTTAAAGAGGTTGCCCTGGGGAATGGGTCTCAGGGGGCTGGAAAGGGGCTCAAAAGAGGCACTTGCTGACTCTTAGAACATGTTTTTTAATGCAGCTTCGATTAAACTGAGTTTTTAAAAGGTAATGTATTCCCTTGAAATTTTTATATAAGAAAGCTTTTCAAAGGGAAAATGGAGTGACAAAGCAACTCAATATGAGGGAGATTAAGGTGGAGAAGAACAAAGAGGAAACACGACAAAATTCTTACTGTGAAATGGTTCTGATTCAGAACCCAGAAATGTGATTTTTCCAGCTGCTGGAAACTTCCAAGCACAGCATTCCTGTAAAGCCATGCTCCTTTCTCAGGCCTGAGGCACAGGGATGTTACATATCCCTCAGGGAGGGGTTCAAGCACTGAGTTTTCCCAAATCACTCTCATCCTCACATCTGTCCTCAGCCCAAGTGGAGGCCTCTAGTTGGGAAATAAGTCTGCTGAGACTTGCCTCCAGCTGTGAGCCAGAATGTTCAGGAATGTTTTGGAATGTCTGCTTCTTAGGCAGGAGAAGCCAAGAACTCTAGGAAACCGGCAGGGTGTGGGGAGCTGAGTGAGATGCAGCTGATGACAGGTGTCACAAATAGTGACCTCCAAGTTTAGAAAACAATCAAGGGAGAACAGGCACCATTCACTTATCAGTATTTTACCCCAGCTGCCAGAGTTCACGGTGAAAGTCAATCAGCAAGGGGAAGCTGGGCAAAGAGGGTGTGAATGACATTTCATTTAACTGAGAGCTCAACCTCTTTAAGGGTGACAGACAGAAAAAAGCACCATTTCCCCACCGAATCAGGAAAGTGTTAAATTATACTGGTGTTTACTCTTTCATTGCCAAGACTTGGGAATGGCGTATTTGTTTTACTACTTCTCTGATGTATTTAGAGACCCTAATGAAGGCCAAAAGTAAACAAACATTTGATTGGAAACAGAAATGTCAATATGCACCTTCTACTATTGTTGATACAGGAGAGGCCAATTTTAATAAGATGGAAACAATCAGACATGCAGGTTGCTAGTCACACACCACGTGAGAAGGGGAGTCTACTGCTCAGAGTGCAGAAGAGAGGAAACCACTGCTGTCTGGTGGTTTCTTCTGATTACATTAAATGCTTGGATGTTGTAGGTTTTGCAGTTGGTAACTGCACTGAGGCTACATAACAGAACAGTCCCCTTTTTAGACACAGTGATACTCTCTAGTCAGTAAAGTACTATGAAGAATTCACTTACCCTCAAACAGTTCAGAAGAATATTACATGTGACTATATATTTCTGTCATTTATGTATGTGTGTTTATATCTATTTATCCATCTTAAAAGAAAGTAATAAAGCACATAAGGCAAAATGTGAACAGTAGCTGGATTTGTGTAAAAGCTGTAGGGTATTCTTTGTACCATGGTTCTTGAAATTTTTCTGCAATTTGAAATACTTTCCAAATAAAAAGCTTAAATAACATAAAATAGAAAGAACACTTGGTATCTCAGGTGAAACCGTGAGAAAAGGACTGAAGCTGCATAGACATTTTAAAAGCATCCTAGGTGAGGGCCAGATGCCAGACCTGAAATCTCACAAGCTACCTGGGCTAAAATCCTTCTTCTGGAATTGCTTTAGAACCAGCAAAAGCAGTCTTAGTATGCTCAAGATGGAGGAAAACTCATCTCTGAGGGTTTGTTTTTGTGTGTCACTCACTCAATCATGTCTGACTCCTTGTGACCTCATGGACTATAGCCCACCAAGCTCCTCTGTCCATAGAACTGTCCAGACAAGAACACTGGCATGGGTTGCCATTCCCTTCTCCAGGGTATCTTTCTGACCCAGGGATAGAACCTGGGTCTCCTGCATCGCACGTAGATTCTTTACCGTCTGAGCCACCAGGGAAGCCCTGGTTTGCCTCTGGAATGGCCCAGAGTCAAGGCTGCATAACACAGCTAACTGTCTTACCAACGTTCAGAAAAGGAGGATTTCCCAAAGGTCCAGTGCTTCTGAGTAAGGCTGCAGCATGCATCGAGGCCAGCACGTATTAGGATAAAGCTGCATAAAATAACTCACACTGTGGTGGGAGTTTAGTTGCTAAGTCGCGCCCGACTCTTGCAACCCCATGGACTGTAGCCTGCCAGGCTCCTCTGCCCATGGGATTCTCCAGGCAAGAATACTGGAGTGGGTTGCCATTTCCTCCTCCAAGGGATCTTCCTGACCCAGGAATTGAACCCAGGTCTCCTGCATTACAGGCAGATTCTTTACCGACTGAGCTATAAGGGAAGCCCAATATACTGTACCCAAAGGTAAATGTTTTACCCCCAAACTGGGGTACTGGAGCCAATTAGGATCTCAAAACACTGCAGCTGGAAAAGACAATGTCTATATTCATCCCTTACCACTGAACACAAGGGTGGCCAACGTTGCACATTAAATTTAACTTGGTTTTTCAACTTTAGGATTGAGGCTACTCTTGAAGAATGGGGAAGGTGAGAGGGGACACAAATGCATTTAAATGACTATAAAAGTTCTCTCTCAACACAGGTGGTAGTGACACAAGCATTGGCCTAATATAAATTTGTGAATTTGTCTTATGAAGTTTCCTGCATTTGTGGTGGATATTTCACAATAAAAATAGTTTAAAATAAAAGTAAAAACATTAATTTGTCATTGAAAAATTTAAAAAATAGTAGTATCCCATTCAAATGTCCTCTATCACATCTGATATAGTGACACAAGCATTGGCCTAATATAAATTTGTGAATTTGTCTTATGAAGTTTCCTGCATTTGTGGTGGATATTTCACAATAAAAATAGTTTAAAATAAAAGTAAAAACATTAATTTGTCATTGAAAAATTTAAAAAATAGTAGTATCCCATTCAAATGTCCTCTATCACATCTGATATTGACACAGATGTGATATTGTAGGTCACAGAAATAGAAACAAAGCCTTTCAAACTAATACTCAAGAAAATATATTACTTCCTGGCCCAAATGTACCAGGAAGTAATATACTGGCCTACAGTTCATAAGTGGGTATCGATGACTGATAGCTTAGAGTCTTCCTGAGGAGCAAAGCTTTTTGGAGAACGAAGCAAGAACATGAGTGGAGGGGTGTGCAGTGAGGGATCACCCTGGGCAGTGGAGGAAGGTGCTGGAATTGGAATGGGACCTTCAGGGCTCACCTGGCCCCTTGGTGAAGCTGGACTGCCACTTGGATGGATAACAGCTGTCGTTCTCAGTTTGCTAAAGCTCAGACATGTGGCTGCCTTCTGGTGGGCTGTGGATGTAAAGGGCTAACACTTTCCCCTTTGCTTTTCAGCTTTGGGTAAAAGAGGAGGGTTGGGTTTTTTATTGCAAATTTCTCTCCATGACCTTGGACGACTCGGCTATAATCTGCCAACACATTGCCTGCTGCTGCTTTAAGATCCTGTACTGGGTCGTGGGAGCCTGGAGTTCTATCCCAGCTTCTATCTAGCCCGAGGAAGTGGCTAGACTGGAAGATCTCTAGGTACTTTCTAGTTCTGGTCCTCTTATAACTCCATAAAAGATGGGTTACATGGATATCTGAGAGAGGTGAGTTGTTCTCAGTGGCAAAAATATACCACTCATCTTACAGAGGAAGAATAGAGTGTTTAGGACATGGGCTCTAGAGACAGAAGGACCTGGTGTAAACTGCGGCTCCACCATGACTATGGACAGGTTATTTAATCCTGCTCACCTTCGGCTTCCCTGTCTGCAAAATGGAAAAGCAGGCTGAGGACTGGGTGAGACCACACATGTGCAGGCTGGGAGAGAGGAAGTCAGGGCTCAGAGTGGTTAACTGTCATCACTGCCGCAGTTCCCATGGTGCTTACATGAACTGGTACTCGAACATTCCATTGTCCCCCTGCATAATGAATCCTCTACTTTGCTTGAAGCCAGAGATTCAGTTTTGCTATGCTGTGGCATTGCTTGTACTCCTAACGTTTAAGCCCCAGACACCTTCCTGTGACCCAGAGGCTTGCCATTAGGCAGCTCACAGAGCCACCGGACTGAGGCCATGCAGCCCTTCTCTTTCCACTTGACCTGGACACACTGAAATTCTAGTCTCACGGACACTGCTGCTGCTTCTCAATGACAGATTGACTTTTGCCAAATCTACGTCTACAGTAAGCGGACCACAACACCCTTGGAACCGCTGGGGAAAACGTGCTTTTTTGACGACAGGATGCCACTGACTCATTAGTGCAGGATCGGGGCTTGGGGTTCCCTTTTGTTTTTGTCTTTTTAACTTTTTAAAAGTAACTTACTAATCTATTTTTAGTTTTGGCCGTGCCGGGTCTTTGCTGCTGCGTGGGGGTCTTCTCTAGTCGTGGTGAGCAGGGGCTACNTTTTTTGACGACAGGATGCCACTGACTCATTAGTGCAGGATCGGGGCTTGGGGTTCCCTTTTGTTTTTGTCTTTTTAACTTTTTAAAAGTAACTTACTAATCTATTTTTAGTTTTGGCCGTGCCGGGTCTTTGCTGCTGCGTGGGGGTCTTCTCTAGTCGTGGTGAGCAGGGGCTACCCTTCATTGCGGTGCACGGGCCTCTCATCGCGGTGGCTTCTCTCGCTGCAGAGCACAGGTTCTAGGCGCGTGGGCTTCCGTAGTTGTGGTGCACAAGCTCAGCAGTTGTGCGCATGGACTCAGTTGCCCCGCAGCATGTGGACTCTTCCCAGATCAGGACTTGAACCCATGTCCCCTGCATTGGCGGGCTGATTCTTATCCCCCATACCACCAGGGAAGTCCTATTTGTCTCTTTAAGTAAGAGTGGGACATTTTCCCTGCTTCACTTGCCCCATTACTGCTTGTAAGCAGCAGGAAGGCTTTCTGGATGGTGGAAAAACACAGGTGGTGGTGGGACGGGGTTGGGACATGTGGAAGCCAACGGGTCACATAACTGGGTTTGTATATTGAGTACTCTACAGTTTACAGAATATCCCCAGATACGTCAGCCCGTCACTTGCCCAATCACCCTGTGAGGAAGACTGGGAAATTGCAGGACAGTATTTTTTACTATATTTTTATTACTACTTCACAGAGGAGGAAACTGAGGCCCAGAATCAACTGTACTGCTCAATAAATAGCCCCTGGCTAAGTAATGGTGGATGGATCACCAAGGCCTCATTGCCACCCTCTCGGCAGGTTATTTCTAAGTGAGAATCAGATACCCACTGTGATCCACCAGGAAGGAGAAACGTCTAACTTTAATTATTTTTTTTCTTTTAAAAATTAATACTTGATCTTTTAAAGTGCAGTTTTAGGTTCACAGCAATTCTAGTTATTTTTAGCTCACACTTAAAAATTTTTTTATCTGTTTGTCTCATAATACTCTTAATAAATTATGGATTATAATTATAGCATAATAGAAGCATATAATTTATAATTAAATACATGTAGGTTAGGGTGGTGGCTCCAAAAGTTTTAACTGATAGGACTGCAGGATTAAAACAGTTTGAGGAAGAGTCTCACTAATAGTGGGAATTAACAGATCATTCTGCTCCTTTCTCTTTCTTTTACTAATATTAGTGACTTTCGGTCAGGAAGTTTTAAGGGTGTGTATTCTTCAGACTGCACCATGGCTTGGTGAAGCGATAACCTTGATTTTATAAAGAGTTACAGAAAGTGTTTTCTATCTTCTACAAAGTCTAAGGCTGATACAAATCATCTTGCTGAAAGGATTCCTCTGATATGCAAATAGGTGGTTTCCAGCTCAGCCAGGAGAGGCACCCCAAGTTTCCAGCATCATCTGTAACCAATTACAAACAACAAAGGGGTCCCCAGGTGGTTGCACATGGGCTCTTAAAGCACAGCACGCCCAAGCGCCTTAAAGTTTATGTCACTACAATTGCTATTTGGGGCTATTTAAGAGTTGACATTTTCAGTAAACACAGTATTGGAAGCTTAAGAAAGAGGGAATCTTTGTTTTGCTCACTGCTCTATGTCTAGCGGTCCCAGAACCCAGGGGACAGATGATCACTGCTAATTGACTGAATGAATGATGGATAGACTACCCTTCATTCTATTCTCTCAACCAAGATACTCCTAGCGTGACTCCTAAAGTGAAGGAAAAAGATGAACACCAGATAGTGAAAATGACAGACAGCAACACATTAGCAATGTTTTTGGACAAAAGCAGTGGAGGAAGCAGTGCCCTAAATGTCTAGGAAGGGAAATGGAGGCCAGGTGAGCAGGTCTGCCTGGGTCATAGCTTTTGGTAGGCTTGGGAGCTGGAGACTAAACATCAGTGGTGAGGTGAGCTGATGGCAGCTATGTGAAAGTCTAAGGGTGTGTTTTCTAGGGAAATGGACTTGGAAGAGACTCCAGGCTAGGGGACAGGAGGCTTGGTGAAGGATCAGGGTAACAGATGGATGGAGAATGGCTTCACTAAANTCAGTGGTGAGGTGAGCTGATGGCAGCTATGTGAAAGTCTAAGGGTGTGTTTTCTAGGGAAATGGACTTGGAAGAGACTCCAGGCTAGGGGACAGGAGGCTTGGTGAAGGATCAGGGTAACAGATGGATGGAGAATGGCTTCACTAAAGGTATGATGCCTGAGACTTCCCAGGCTGTCCAGCAGTTAAGACTGGGCTTCTACTGCAGGGAGTATGGGTTTGATCCCTGGTCGGGCAACTTAGATCCTGTATGTCATGCAAGGTGGCCAAAAAAAAAGTTATAATGCGTTCGGTCCCAGTCCCCTGTCTGCTCTTGAAGCACCCTCTGGGCAGGAAAGGGCAGGATTCACCTCTGAAAAAAACAAAATGGGCTTCAAGAAAAGGTTTCTACACATTGAAAACTGAAAATCCTCCCAAAACAGTGAGTTTGTGATGTACATAGTGGCCTACATAGCAGGCCACCAGTCAAAACCTCCACTGACACACACATCCAGAACGTCTGAGCCACCATGCCTCACTCTTAAATACAAATGACCAAGGATTAGCAGACTTTTGAAGAAAACCACCAAAAGGAAATTCCAGAGACTGACATCTACCAAGAGTAAGAGGAATGTGGAAACCACACAATGAGTAAAAGAAAAATCCAGAAAAGCTGTCATTAAGTAACATCAGAGATAAACCAAAACTAGGATGCAATGAAGAGGGAACAAGTAGAGTACAATCAAGAACTCCGGGAAATTAAAAATAAAATAAGTGAAAGACTACAAGGAGAGCAAATCAGTCAGTTCTAAGGAAATCAACCCTGAATATTCATTGGAAGGACTGATGCTGAAGCTGAAGCTCCAATACTTTGATCATCTGATGTGAAGAGCCAACTCACTGGAAAAGACCCTGATGCTGGGAAAGACTGAGGGCAGGAGGAGAAGGGCAGAGAACGAGATGGTTGGATGGCCTCACCGACTAAATGGACATGAGTTTGAACGAGCTCTGGAAGACGGTGAAGGACAGGGAAGCCTGGCGTGCTGCAGTCCATAGGGTCACAAAGAGTCAGATGCAACTGAGCGACTGAACAAGTGAAAGAAAAATTTCAGTGAATGGTTTGCAAGATAAAGTAAAACAACTCTCCCGCGAGGAAAACAAAAGGCTTATATTTAACAGAAACTGATAGTCTTTGAGTCACTATGGTCCAATACCTGACAAACAGGAACTCCAGAAAAAGAGAACAAAGTAAATGGGGAAGAGGAAATGATCAAAAAACAATAAAAAAACATTTTCCAGAACTGAAGATCATGCATTTCCAAATTAAAAGAACTCACCCTCACAGCGCCTGCTTAAGCAATGGAATTTTGAAGACGTCCACGGCACATTATTAAGAAATTTCAGGTCAAATAAGAGGAAATGATCAAAAAACAATAAAAAAACATTTTCCAGAACTGAAGATCATGCATTTCCAAATTAAAAGAACTCACCCTCACAGCGCCTGCTTAAGCAATGGAATTTTGAAGACGTCCACGGCACATTATTAAGAAATTTCAGGTCAAATGACAAAGAGAAGATCCTAAAAACTTTCAGGGAGTAAAACAGGTCACACATGAAGGACTGGAACTTAATATTATGAATGACATGAGGACTGGAAGACAAAAATGGCCTTAAAATTTTGAGTAATGATTATTTCCAATTTCAAATATTCCATAGCTACCAATTTTTAAATTAAGTATGAAGGCAGATTAAATACATTTCCATATTTCAAGGACTCAAAAAACTTACCTGCCACGTGGAACATACCTAGAAGGGGTGTTCTAGCAAAGGGAGCAAATCGAGTAAGGCGACCAGGTCAGTAGCAACTGGACTTGCCTGGACGATGGAGAAGGGAGTGCCCAGGAGTGCACAATAGGCCATGTGTCCAGTGGGGTCCAGAAAATACAGCGGAAATGATGGGTCATCATATGGGTCATCTGCTGTCTGGCTGCTGCTGCTGCTGCTAAGTCACTTCAGTCGTGTCTGACTCTGTGTGACTCCATAGACAGCAGCCGACAGGCTCCTCCATCCCTGGGATTCTCCAGGCAAGAATACTGGAGTGGGTTGCCATTTCCTTCTCCAATGCATGAAAGAGAAAGTTGGGGAACAAATATTGATGGGACATGTCCAATCTCAGAGGCAAAACAAAGGATATGTATAGAAAAGAACACAAATAAAAATCTATAAAGTAATCATCAGAATAAGAAGAAACTTATCTATGACAGGAAGTGTAAACATCAATGTAAAACTGATAAATGAATATGTAGTAAATACACATACTTTAATAGAGAGCATATTAAAAAGCAGAGCCATCACTTTGCCGACAAAAGCCCATTCACTCAAAGCTATGGTTTTTCCAGTAGTCATGTACAGATGTGAGAGCTGAACCATAAAGAAGGCTGAGTGCTAAAGAATGATGTTTCCCAGTTGTGGTGCTGAAGGCTCTTGAGAGTCAGCAAGGAGATGAAATCAGTCAATACTAAAGGAAAGAAACCCTGAATATTCACTGGAAAGACTTATGCTGAAGCTGAAGCTCCAATACTTCGGCCACCTGATGTGAACAGCCGACTCGCTGGAAAAGCCTGATGCTGGGAAAGATTGAGAGCAGGAGGAGAAGGGGGCAACAGAGGACGGGATGGTTGGATGGCATCATCAACACAACGGACATGTCTTTGAGCAAACTTTGGGAGACAGTGAAGGACAGGTAAGTCTGGCATGCTGCAGTCCGTGGGGTCGTCACAAGGAGCTGGACACTGAACAACAACATCTACTTTAGAGATACAGGCAGGTACATGCTCCTGGACTCTGCAGTGAAAAATACAGATGACCCTCACTCTCCGCATTCTTACTCTCCATCCTTTGGAAGTAAATACATTTGGATATTTTTTTTGGGGGGGGGATCAGTTTCTCACTATCTGAACTCCCACTACTCACATCTGAAACTCAGAAACTAAATAAATTTAGATCACATGGTGCCCCTCATTTTCTGAATGTGTTATGTGACTAAGGAACTGAATAGATTTAGATACTGGATATTTACATAAGCTTAAGATAATCTCAGACCCTTAACTGTGGGCTGTGACAAAGCCATAGGGAAGGGGTGGGGGAAGGAAAGTGGAGCAGAAGAATTTGGGGGCCAACCACCTCCCTTCTGTAACTGCAGGTTCACAGAAAATCTCTGAAATACCTAAAACTGATCAATAAAGAAGTACTCATGAGTGTGTTTCATAGAGACACAAGGCAGAGGAAACAGCTAAAAAGAGGGAAGAGTAGTTCCCTCCAGGGGGACAGCAGTAGGAGTGGAGAGAGATGGGGCAAGAGACTGCTCTTTGACTAAGTTTTTAGTGTTATTTGTGGTTGAAATTGTGCATGTATTACTCAGAAGAGAAAAAAGCACAATAAAACATTTAGTAAGAACATCAGCCTAGGAACCTGTGTTCTGGTTTGAGGTCTGTCACCAGCCAACTGTGTATTGTTAAGCATGACATCTGTTGATCTCTCGGCCTCAAATGAGCCCCATAAAAGGAGGAGCTGGGGTCCTTCCCAACTCTACACTTCCATGACTGCACAGTTCTAAGGTGCAAACTTAGGTTTCTTCCAACGTGGATGGTGTCATCCAAGCTTGAATTCCTGGACTGCAACTAACGTTATTAGCACTGGTGTTAAGAAAATAGTATTTTATGAATGAAACAATGCCACTTGCATCAACATGATGGACCTATAGAGTGTCATACTGAGTGAAGTATGTCAGACAGAGAAGGAGAAATATCAGATGATATTCCTTATATGTGGAATCTAAAAAGAAATGATACAAATGAACTTCTTACCAAACAGAAAGAGACTCACCGAGTTAGAAAACAAACTTACGGTTGCTTGGGGGAAGGGACAGTTAGGGAGTCTGGGAAGACCAGGTACACAATGCAATATTCAAAATGGGTAACCAAGAAAATGATGTTTCATGACATTAAAAGAGAAAAAATACACCGGAAGTGGAAGCATTTGTGAAGAATTTGCAATAAGAGAGGCTTGTAGCTTACAGAACAACAGGGGAATACAAACTGTAGCTATTTTGTACAGGAATACAACATGCAAGAAAAAAATAGGCTGGTTAAAGAAGAGAACACAGCCTGATCACTAAGAAAAAACAAAGCCACAGAATCAAACAGGCAAGAATCAAACTTAAACCAAAGTCTAAGTTTGGAAGTGAAGGAATAGGACCAAGGGACTTACGTGCATAAAGAAGTCTTAGTGGGTCAATGATTTTGGCAAAAACATGTCATTGGAGATAAAAGAGATGAGAAAGATAGAAAGTGTAATGTTTTACCAACAGATTTAAAAATCCTCTGCCTTTGGAAATAGAGAAGTAGGATGAGTTCCCAAAGTTTCAAAGAACTGACAGAGTCTGACATGGAAGACAAAGGTCTGAACAAGGGGACTGAGGTAAGGATTTCCCAGAAACACAGCATCTCCAGAGGGAGGCCACCCTGGACTCCATTCCAACCCATGCCAGACACATGCAGACAGAAGGAGAGATGGAAAAGGAAGATTGAGAACGCTGTTTCTGCCAGCGAAAGGAAACCCTGGTAATCAAGAGTACAGAGAAAAATCTGACAGTCATAGTGGCATCCATATTTGTTTAAACTGGCTTCTCTTGTTAGATTCCGAATCTTTTTTCAAAATAAACAGTGTACTTTCTTCATGTGCAGGCAGTACAGTTCATTTTTACATCATTCATTAAACATTGAACCGTTCAATAAAAAATAAACATTTTCATGGAGGTAAAATAAACCATTCATACTTAAGGACATAGTGCTCTTTCATGTCTTTGATAATAGCTAATGTTTGAGTACTTCCAGTGCAGTGACCATCCTAAGAGCTTCATGCAAAATCTCAGGCAGTACAGTTCATTTTTACATCATTCATTAAACATTGAACCGTTCAATAAAAAATAAACATTTTCATGGAGGTAAAATAAACCATTCATACTTAAGGACATAGTGCTCTTTCATGTCTTTGATAATAGCTAATGTTTGAGTACTTCCAGTGCAGTGACCATCCTAAGAGCTTCATGCAAAATCCCTTGTTTAATTTTTCCAACAACCCTACAAAGTAGCTTCTATAGATCCTCAATACCTTATCCCAAACTCTCGGCTCACTGAGCTTCCTAAATCAGAATTTATCAGATTTTAGCAAAGTAATAGGTACATATTACTTAAGACCCTAGCAAAATCTGGGGCTACACTCTATCATCAAAACCAGCAATATTTCTGCAGTGATAGGAATAATCATACTAAGTTAGATAGAGAGTATAATAAATAGCCACATGTCAGTTCTGGTCAGATTTTGATGCCATATGAGGGTGCCTCCGGAGAAGGCAATGGCATCCCACTCCAGTACTCTTACCTGGAAACTCCCATGGACGGAGGAGGCTGCAGTCCATGGGGTCGCTGAGTCAGACACGACTGAGCGACTTCACTCTCACTTTTCACTTTCATGCACTGGAGAAGGAAAGTGGGTTACTCCAGTGTTCTTGCCTGGAGAATCCCAGGGATGGCAGAGCCCAGTGAGCTGCCGTCTGTGGGGTCGCACAGAGACGGACACGACTGAAGAAACTCAGCAGCAGCAGCAGCAGCAGCATGAGGGTGCCTCAGGCTTTGGGGAAAAACTTTCAGTTTTCAGAGTGCTGGGATTTCAGAAATGCAGACCTCTCATAATAAAGCGGTATTATCACTATTTGATAGATGAGGAAACAGGCACACAAAAAGTATGTAACTTCTCCAAGATCAATGAGTATGTGGTGAGGTCAGTTCTGACCCCAAGCAGTCTGACCTCAAATCCAGGCTCTTAAGTGCATTGTCATATGGCCTCTTTGTGCACAGCTTAGGATTGGGGCTGGACTGTTTAGGACTGGGGCTGGCAGAGGGCATACATTACATTTTCAACATACAAGCAGTCAAGGAACTTGGTACCAGATCCCAGCAGAGCCCTGCTGATATGTAAAAGAGTCAGGCGACGTCGACACTTCCCATCCCTGGACAACAGGGAGGCTAACCTGTCTGAAGACCAAGGTTTGGAGTTACATAAGCTGACCATGAACTAGAAATACTCGGCACACAGAGCACCTTGGGTAAGACTGCACTTGCTCTGAATTCCATGGAAAGACTTGGATAAGGAGAATATTAAAAAGTCTCAGGTGTAAATATGGCCAGTGAGACTGGTGAATCTGTACATGAGATGTGAGAAAATACTGAAGAGAAAAAAAACCACAAGAGCTGTGTATCACACACATCCTATGTATCAGAGACTGTGCTAAGCACTTGCAGTATCACATCTTATCCACTGAACAACCTTTTCAGGAGGAACACTATTACTCCCATTTTACAGGAGAGAAGGCTGAAGCCATGTCCATACACTTCACAGTTTATCAGAGGCAGAGCCCAAAGGGAAGAAGGAGCAGGGGAGGAAAAGCACAGGGTGTAGAAGCTAGGACACGCACTGAGGGAAACGGGAGGTTGTGAACACCACCGATTTCTACCAGAGAAACACATGGGTTCTGTTGGCAAGGGTATTCATGGCTTACATAATGAGAGTTATTTTCTATGAAGATACTTTTCAAATTATGTCTTCATGGGATAATGCCTTTGACACAGTAAATGAAAAGAGAAGTTAAATACTAAACAGTCTTATTTGCTTTTTCACAGGAGAGATGAGCAAATATGTAGCTTCAGATCCCCAACTTGGAGAAAGCAATCAGTATCTTTGACAGGTTGGTCTTCGAGTAGCAAAGTGAAAACACAGAGACAAAGTTCCTAAGGGCCCATGTGGAGGAAGGAAGAGAAACACGTGCAGGATTTTGTGACGATTTAATTATTTTAATGATCAGAGACAAAACACCCACAAATCCACACTCACTGAGAAATCCATACTACTGCCAGCTCTCCCTTCTTCAACACTGACCAAAATTGTAGACTTCATGCAAATGATCAAAATGCACTTACCAAAGAAAGACTATTTCCTCTAGAGGGGAAAACACTCGAAGTTCCTTTCAGATCTGGCCAAAGACAGAATGTTGTTTACATTCCAAGCAAAATCACAGGCACTTAACAACTGATGTTACAGTGACCCTACAAGGACCTTCTCTGGAAAGAAGGGAATATTCAATTATTACAAACTGCTGCATGAGGCTGGGGCAGAGACAGCTTTTCTAAAACCTTCTTCTCGGGAAGGCTGTAGGGGAGCGAAGGTGCCCCCTCTGGTACATGGATTCTAAGGAGGAGTTCACTAGAAGAATTCTTGTTGCTGGGGTCCTCCCAAGAGCCTCAGTCTAGGCTGGTAGCTGCAGCCCCACTTTACAGATGAGGAAGGGGAGGCTCTGGGAGGTGGACTCACTCGTCCCAAGTATCAGAGGCAGAAGTAACACCAGGGTCTGTTCCCACAGCTGGGATCTCTCTGTCAGAGCTAGAGGAGGGGGTGGGGAGGTTGCCATGGGGGTCTTCAGCCCTCCTCATCCCACCCATCACCTTAAGCTGGGGCTTCATTTTATCAGTTTTATTGATCAGGCTTTTGCTTAAGATTGGTTTCAGAAAAACCGCCTTATTCTGCAAACAACATCACAAAGATGACTTTAAAAACCACAGCCCTATGCCTGAGACATGCCTTGATTTGTGACTAGCAGGGTTTTTACCTTCTTCTCCTCCATACCCCAGGTGGGGAAGTGGGGTGTAGGGTGTGACTGGTGATGACTGTGGAAGGGGATAAGATGTCACCGCGTGGGAAACGTTATACATACCTAATGTGTGATTTGGCAACAGAAGATAACATCTGAGTCATAAAGCAGCCCTACATCAAAACAGTAAATCAAAAGCAAACAACGTGGGAAAATAAATTCCTGTATTCTTACGGAGCCCGTGTTGGGAGGATTCCTATCCCAGGGCTCTTAGCCCATAAATCAACAAATCTGTGCCTTCTCAAAGAGACAGTGAGAACCAACATTCCCGCCTCCGCACAGGGAAAAGGAGATTAGGGCAGTGTGTGCCATGCCTGACACGTCCACTGGCCGCAGGGACCAGAGGGGGCTGCATGTCCTGTCATCCCCACTTGCAAATAGTGTTTCATCATAGACTATTGCAGGGTGAACATTTTAAAGGGCAAGGTTCACAGAGCTGTCCCATTGAGACTTCAGAGATGTCTTCAAGTTCAGTGCTTCTCTATCCAGGCTCCCAAGGAGCCCTGAGTTGCCTCTGAAGCATTTTGGGGTTCACCCCAGGGCCATTCTCCTTCAACTAGAAAGTTTCCTCTTCCTGTGTTTTCTATGGAGGGCTCTAAGAAAGATCTGGGTAAGAAATGAGGCGCTCCAGTCCATGCTTATCATGTCATAGGGACCAAGAGGATCAGAGAGGGAGAGTAAGTTGAGCATTGTCACACAGCTGGACAGTGGTCAAGCTCCAACCTGCCTACTCAGTGCTTTGCTCCTTTCACCACCTCGGTAGCAGGAAGTTTCACTGTTTCCAAGTAACTGAATAATTGTGTATACCAAGTAGTCTCATCACTGCAAGGAGAAAGGCTGATGGCACTGAAGTCTATTCAGAAGGTCTCCTAAACTGCGCAGGGGAAATCAGGAGGGGTTTAGCACGACTTCCAAGACTTCTCTGGTGGTCCAGTGGTTAAGAATCCTCTTACCAATGCAGGGAACATGGGTCCAATCCTTGGTCTAGGAAGACTGCACATGCTACCGGGCAACCAAGCCTGTGCACCACAAGTACTGAAGCCCACACGCTCTAGAACCTGTGCTCTGCAACGAGAGAGGCCACCATGAGGAGCTCACGCAACACAACCGCAGAAAAGAGCCTGCTCTCTGCAACTAGGGCAAAGCCCATGCAGCAAGGAAGACTCACTGCGGTCACAAATAAATAACTGACTAGAATGCCTCCTGGAAAGCAAGTGCTTGTGGTAATGCTGCATCCAAATTCCCAGTGTCCAATTCTGTGGACTGAACGGAGCAACAGGTGCACAAGATCATTATGTAAGGACCATCTGCCAACATCCATTAAGGGAAGGTCGTGAGCCAGGAAGTATGAAAATGTTCTGGGAGACATGTGGTTACATGTGGCAGACTGATCACTATGCTTAGCTCTACTCTCTCCTAAAGGCCCACTGAAATGACAGTAAATTTAATATGAATAATGTGAGTAAGAGAGGAGACAACAGGAGACCCAAGATACCAACAAAATTTTGGATGTAGCTGGAGAGCAGCTGGACAAACAGCAAAGGACTTAGTAAACCTCAGCATCTGGTGGGGTGCGGTGAAGTGGGAGGTAGACTCAGGCAGATTTAAGCTCCAAGGGCCCACGAAGGCCCAGGATTGGAGGCACAGGCTACATTGCAAACAGCAGTCAGGGGTGGACAGGAAGTTTGCTGGAAAGTCTGTGCAACCTCATAATCTGGCTAAAGACTATAGAAATCAAGGAGCTGTTTAAGAAAGGACATGAAATAATAGTACATGAGGTGACTCCTAGTACACTAGGAACCAGAGATCAAATTGCCAACATCCGTTGAATCATTGGAAAAGGGAGTTCCAGAAAAATATCTACTTCTGCTTTATTGACTATGCCAAAGCCTCTGACTGTGTGGATCACAACAAACTGTGGAAAATTCTTAAAGAGATGGGAATACCAGACCACCTTACCTCCCTCCTGAGAAATCTGTATGCAGATGAAGAAGCAACAGTTAGAACTGGACATGGAACAACAGACTAGTTCCAAATTGGGAAAGGAGTACATTGTCACCCTGCTTGTTTAACTTATATGCAGAGTACATCATGCGAAATGATGGGCTGGATGAAGCACAGGCTGGAATTAAGACAGCCAGGAGAAATATCAATAACCTCAGATATGCAGATGACACCACCCTTATGGCAGAAAGCAAAGAACTAAAGAGCCTCTTGATTAAACCGAAAGAGAGTGAAAAAGTTGGCTTAAAACTCAACATTCAAAAATCTAAGATCATGGTAGCCGGTTCCATCACTTCATGGCAAATAGATGGGGAAACAATGGAAACAGTGACAGACTTTATCTCTTTGAGCTCCAAAATCACTGCAGATGGCAACTGCAGTCATGAAATTAAAAGATGTTTGTTCCTTGGAAGAAAAGCTATGACCAACCCAGACAGCATATTAAAAAGCAGAGACATTACTTTGCCAACAAAGGTCTGTCTAGTCAAAGCTATGGTTTTTCCAGGAGTCATGTATGGATGTGAGAGTTGGACTATAAAGAAAGCTGAGCACCAAAGAATCAATGTTTCTGAACTGTGGTGTTGGGGAAGACTCTTGAGAGTCCCTTGGACTCTGAGGAGATCCAACCAGTCCGTCGTAAAGGAGATCAGTCCTGGGTGTTCATTGGAAGGACTGATATTGAAGCTGAAACTCCAATACTTTGGCCACCTGATGCGAAGAACCGACTCATTGGAAAACACCTTGATGCTAGGAAAGATTGAAGGCAGGAGGAGAAGGGGACAACGGAGGATAAGATGGTTGGACGGCATCACTGACTTGATGGACATGAGTTTGAGCAAGCTCTGGGAACTGGTGATGGACAGGGAAGCCTGGTGTGCTGCAGTCCATGGGATTACAGAGATTTGGACACGACTGAGTGACTGAACTGAACTGAAGCAACTAAGCTGTGAGTTATATTTGTGTGTGTTGGTCGCTCAGTCATATCCAACTCTTTGTGACCCCATGGACTATTGCCTACCAGGCTCCTCTGTCCATGGGATTCTGCAGGCAAGAATACTGGAGCGGATAGCCATTCCNGGACATGAGTTTGAGCAAGCTCTGGGAACTGGTGATGGACAGGGAAGCCTGGTGTGCTGCAGTCCATGGGATTACAGAGATTTGGACACGACTGAGTGACTGAACTGAACTGAAGCAACTAAGCTGTGAGTTATATTTGTGTGTGTTGGTCGCTCAGTCATATCCAACTCTTTGTCACCCCATGGACTATTGCCTACCAGGCTCCTCTGTCCATGGGATTCTGCAGGCAAGAATACTGGAGCGGATAGCCATTCCGTCCTCTCAGGGGATCTTCCAGACTCAGGTATATAACCTGGGTCTCCTACACTGCAGGCGGATTCTTTAATGCCTGAGCCAGCAGGGAAGCCCAGACTTATATGATCATAATGATAGAAGCCTCCATACCAATTTAGTGAAATATTGCCATGTAACTATATTGGAAGGATGGATGGAGAAGTGTTTATGTGCAGGATCTATCGAAATCTTCATCTCCCATTAAAGTTATTCAGTTCAGTTCAGTCGCTCAGTCGTGTCCGACTCTTTGTGACCCCATGAATCGCAGCACGCCAGGCCTCCCTGTTCATCACCATCTCCTGGAGTTCATTCAGACTCACGTCCATCAAGTCAGTGATGCCATCCAGCCATCTCATCCTCTGTCGTCCCCTTCTCCTCCTGCCCCCAATCCCTTCCAGCATCAGAGTCTTTTCCAATGAGTCAAGTCTTCTCATGAGGTGGCCAAAGTACTGGAGTTTCAGCTTTAGTATCATTCCTTCCAAAGAAATCCTAGGGTTGATCTCCTTTAGAATGGACTGGTTGGATCTCCTTGCAGTCCGAAGGACTCTCAAGAGTCCTCTCCAACACCACAGTTCAAAAGCATCAATTCTTCGGCGCTCAGCCTTCCTCACAGTCCAACTCTCACATCCATACATGATCACAGGAAAAACCATAGCCTTGACTAGACGGACCTTAGTCGGCAAAGTAATGTCTCTGCTTTTGAATATGCTATCTGCTGCTGCTGCTACTAAGTCACTTCAGTCGTGTCCAACTCTGTGTGACCCCATAGACGGCAGCCCACCAGGCTCCCCCATCCCTGGGATTCTCCAGGCAAGAATACTGGAGTGGGTTGCCATTTCCTTCTCCAATGCATGA
>SJYX01002696.1:87043-147176 GCA_006410675.1 Oreotragus oreotragus | reverse complement strand
TGGACATCTAGGTTGTTTCCATGTCCTGGCTATTATAAACAGTGCTGCGATGAACATTGGGGTACATGTGTCTCTTTCTATTCTGGTTTCCTCGGTGTGTATGCCCAGCAGTGGGATTGCTGGGTCATAAGGCAGTTCTATTTGCAATTTCTTAAGGAATCTCCACACTGTTCTCCATAGTGGCTGTACTAGTTTGCATTCCCACCAACAGTGTAAGAGGGTTCCCTTTTCTCCACACCTTCTCCAGCATTTATTGCTTGCAGACTTTTGAATCGCAGCCGTTCTGACTGGTGTGAAGTGGTATCTCATTGTGGTCTTGATTTGCATTTCTCTGATAATGAGTGACGTTGAGCATCTTTTCATGGAAAGCACAGTTTCAAATGGTGGTATAGGATGCCACTGGGTGGATGTACCACAACTTACTGAACCAGTCTCCTATCTTTGGACATGGAGACCATCTTTAAATTTTAACTTTCATCAACAACAGGGTAATGAAAATCCTTGTCTATACATCCGTGTCCCTAATTATGTTTATGTACTCAATGTACACTCCCAGAAGGACACTCACTATGGTCAAATGTCATAACATTTTAGAATCCTGATACATACATAGTGCCAACAGCCTTCATGAAAGGTACACATTGAATAGAGACATTCTTATTATTTGGAGAGTCTGTAGGATGCTTAAGGAAGAACAACTATGTTACTCTGTCTCCACCACTAGGCACAGCATACTGTAGGCACAGGAGAAAATAACTTGGATTATATTAAAAGAATGTAGGACCAGATCTAATTCTGCCATTATTGGGGAAAAACAGTGAGAGATTCTTTTCTTTGTGGAAAATCCGAGGCTGCCTCTTCGTCACCTATGGCGAGAAAAGGGCTGCAGAAGGCAAGGACTGAGGTCTCCCTGAAACCCAGGATGTTACTGCAAACCTAGGACCAGTCTTTCCAGGGTTAAGGGAGGTCTCTGGGACTCACTGAAGAAATCATGGTTCAGTCAAATAATGCAGCATTCTGTGGCCTTTGAACAGTGAGGTCAAGACATATGAACTACGGTGGGAAGATGATTTGGTTGGATGCTAAGTGTTAGTCGCTCAGTCGTGTCCTACTCCTTGCAACCCCATGCCAGGCGAGGCTCCTCTTCCATGGACTCTCCATGTTAAGAATGCTACAGTGGGTAGCCATTCCTTTGGGGATTTCTGAACCCAGGGATCGAATCTGGGTGTCCCACATTACAGGCAGATTCTTTATCATCTGAGCCATCAGGGATATTGGATGCTAAGAGAAGCAGTGAGCAAGAGGCAGAACAGAGGGAGGGGCCTCAGTATTGTCAGGGCGGCACAGGAGGAGGGGAAGTTGCCTTCTTTACTCCATGCCCCTAGAGACTGTGGGTTCTTGATGATTTCTTTTTTTTTTTACTTTATTTTACTTTACAATACTGTATTGCTTTTGCCATACATTGACATGAATCTGCCACGGGTGTACATGAGCTCCCAAACATGAACCCCCCTCCCACCTCCCACCCCACATCATCTTTCCGGATCATCCCCGTGCACCAGCCCCAAACATCCTGTATCCTGCATCGAACATAGACTGGCAATTCATTTCTTACATGATAGTATATATGTTTCAATGCCATTCTCCCAAAACATCCCACCCTCTCCTTCTCCCTCAGAGTCCAAAAGTCCGCTCTACACATCCGTGTCTCTTCTGCTGTCTTGCATACAGGGTCATCATTACCATCTTTCTAAATTCCATATATATGTGTTAGTATACTGTACTGGTGTTTTTCTTTCTGGCTTACTTCTTTAAACAGTTATAACTTACAAGAAAAGGTAGTTCCCAGAGGAAAGGGGGACAAAGTTGGTGGGGATTGTTTTTTGAGACCTCTATTTGGATTTAGTATGTCAGTGTTATGGCTAAGACTAGTATACTGGCATTTCAGGCTTAAAATTCGCTGGAGAAGTAGTTCTTACCTCACAAACACGTTTTGTTCCACAGGTTCACTTGTGAATTCTTGTTTAGAACTTGGGGTATGTTTCCCTCTAAGATGGAGGCAGTTTCTGTTCTGGCCAGCAAGATCTTTTTCCGATCCTTCATGAAATCAAACTAGATTTGGTTTTCATAAAGGGCAGTAAAATACTATTGACAGAGATCAGGAAAGGGACTTTTCACAGGGCTGGTTATAGAGGCCGTAATTTTTCTTTTAAAAAAAAAAATTTCTAGGGAAGTAGGGCTAGTGGTACCCCTATTTCCCATTTTTAATTTTTTTTTAAAGAAGGAAGAATAGCTGTGGGGGCGGGGGAGGGGGAACCCTCAGAACTTTCCTTAGTAATGGACTAAGCGATGAAGCCAGAAGGGAAAGAGTCTTAAGTAAAAGCCTGAGAAGAAGCTTCCTTCTGAGGTGACGTGATCCAGTGAGTAAGGGGACAAGGGAAGGAAGGCCCGACACGGGCTGCATCCCCAGAATAAATTAGAAGGGCAGCGACACCAAGAGGGGCAGAGCCCAGACCCGCAAGACTTGAGGAAGAGGAGTGCGGGGTGAGGGTTCAGAAACGAAGCCCACAGGGAAACCTGAACCCTCCAGTGAACAGAATGTGTTTAGGGCACAGACCTTGAGGGCAGCAAAGAAATATTCCTGAGCCTCACGTATGTCAACAGAAACAAGAGCTTCCAACGGTCTGGAATTGCAGTAGGTCTCAATCTCACCAGCACTGCTCTTGATCACTAACCAGTTTGCAGAGGGACAACAGGGCAGATGACTGCCAGGAAATGATGTATGCTTCTGTCGCGTGGGAGAGATAATATATTTAGCTGAAAGTCCTATTCTGCCAGGAAGATGTTAAGCCCTGAATCACACAAGAGCTGCAGGGTCACTCAAACAACCAAAACTGAACCTGAGGATGAGAAAAGCAACTTAAAAAAATAAGCTGAATGTGTTACAAGTCCAGGAGAATGCATTAGGAAGACATGGAATACCAACATGTAAATGGTAGGGCAACGAGGCCCTGTGCGCATTGCAGAGGGTGATGCCTCCAGAGGTGAGGTGAAGGAAAAGTGAATTACCCAGAGACAGGTGGCAAACATGATTAGACAGTATAAACACCCCTAAAAGAAAGTGCTTCACCAGGAGCCGGCAGTGGCCGCCATGCCTCTGCCGGCTAGACACCAGGCCCGGAACAGATGCTCGAAGAATATCTGTAGATTTGGCATTATCTTGAAGGCATTCACTAGCCCACGGACTGGCCTTCTTCTAATTATTCCCTGTTACTTCAAACCTACAATGTATTTTATGTACTAGGAAGAAAAAACTGGGGAATGCCTGATGGTTCAGTGGTAAAGAATCTGCCTGCAATACAAGAGACTGCTTGCAATGCAGGAGATGCAGGTTAGAGCCCTGGGTCAGGTAGATCTCCTGGAGGAGGAAATGGCAACCCATTCCAGTATTCTTGCCTGGGATATCCCATGGACAGAGGAGCCTGGTGGGCTACAGTCCATAGGATCGCAAAAAAGTAGGACATCATTTACCAACTAAACCACCACCACCAAGAGAAAACTAACTGACCAGTTAAACGACAATACAGCATGAATTTTTAAGATGCATCTCAGCTCTAGAGATGTCAGAATTGTAAAACAGTGGGCATCCTAGAAACATGAAAGATGGAGGCTGAAAAGATGCCCCACAACTGTTTTGAGAAGGGTGCATGGAACCATGACACCACTTTGCCCCTTCTCCCCTAGACCCCTCTCTTCAGCACCAGTGAGAGGGGGGCCAAGAATGGAGCTCCATAAAATGTGGAGAAGGATGCGTGCATGGAAGAAGGATCCACAAAAGAAAGTAGGCCCAGGGATGTCACGACTCCCTGTGGATCTAATTTATAGTCTCCTTGGAGGGCAGACTCAGCCACAGGCACCAGTCTCCGGCCACACTTTCCTGCTCACACAGCATGCCCAGTGGCAAATGTGCAGCTTCTGTGGGACCAGTGGCAGGCACACTGGGCCCCTGGGGACAAGTGCCAAGTGCTCGCCTTCCTCATGAATGCACATGACACCGGAGCATCCTCTCACCCTCTCGCTATGGCACAGGTCCTAAAAGCAGGAGTCGGGCTACACAGGAAATGTGTTTGCGAAGAATGAACCAAGTCTTCTCCCTTGGAAAATAGCTTCCCTCCACAGCCTCCTTCAAGAGAGTTGGAAAGGAATGCTGCCCATTTGCAAATCAATAACTTACAGTGGCTGTGTAGACAATAAAGCACAATATGTGATGCTGGAGACCCATAATGGCTCAGTGTTCAGGCATAATCCTGCCCTCCAAGTAGCAGATGAGGATCCACACAGGCCTCCTGGCTGTGTCTGCCCGCTGCCACACTGAAGGCTGGTGGTCTGTCTGCCTTTCTTTCTTCTTTTTTTTTTTTTGGTAGAAAATCAGAAGGCTACGGCTGAGACAGCTGCCAGGAGCCAACAACACTCGACATTTCACCACTTCCTCCTTTTCACAGCTATTTGCATAAGGGTTGTTAGGAAAACACCTATTCCAGAAGGGAGATGATTTAATGGAAAAAAAGCATCTCAATCATTCACTTTCAGCCAGAATCTCACACACTCAGAGGCACTTGACAGGGTCCTTGGAAATCAGGAGAAACAGCTCCCGTGCAGGCCACGCCCCCAGGGGTGTCAGCCCTTTTGGTACTAGGGGAGTCGCCCGTGCAGATAGATCTGTTAGATGCTTAGATGCTGTGAGATCCGGACCAGGGGCAGCCGCTAGGAGAGCACATAATAAAACTGGTCTCTATGCCACCTGGATCAGCCCCTGCTCAATCTACAGACAATAAAAGGGCCTGGGGGCGGCAACAATTTCCCCCTGAAGACTCCACATCCTTCTAATTACCCTCTGAGTCTGGCACCGGAGCAACAGCTCTGGGACATGGAGCCATGAGCTGGACTCCTGGATCCCTGAGAACCAAGCCAGCTAGGTCTCTGGGAATTCAGGAAGGAGCCATTATCAACCCACCTGCCCCATCTGAAGGGTTAGTGGGGCACAGTTCTGCTTCCTCTCCACTTACTCTGAGCAGACTCTGCCACTCACTCCCAGCAGAAAAGCAAAGGAAGCCATTTCTTCTTGAAGGGTAATGCCTGCTCAAACATGCATCTCTCACATTAGACCAAACTGCTGAAGAACCTTTCGAATTGCCCAACTTCAGGGAAGCCAGCCTGGGGGGAGGCACCCCTACAAAGCAACCAGGCAGACAAGCCAATGACATCTGACATGTTCGACTGTGGGTGTTCTAGATACAGATGCAGAGGGTTTTGCATTTTGTGAGGGCCAAATGGCATGCTGTTATGGGCAGCAGCTCAGCTGAGGGAGGTTTTTAGGAAGCTGTTGCTGCTGTATGCAAAAAAAAAAAAAAAAGGAGTAAGAGAAAATAAAAATGAAGCATCTGGATTTTGTGCACTTACAATGAATGTCAAAACTTGAACCTAGAAGATGGTTGCCTGTGGCTTGGCATTTCTCCCTGGCCTAAGCGCTCCAAATCCAACATGGGGATTTCTGAGCCTCAGCCCAACACACTTTTCACTGGACCTCACTTTCAGTCTGTTGGGCACATGAGTATAATTACTGGCAACTTCTGCATTTGGACTGGGTTCCAGACGGTACCTGATTAGCACGTACGAGTCTGTTTTGGCCATTTGGCCTATAACGGACAGTCCATCTGGGGCATCTGAATGGCAGCTGTTAGTGAATTTGAGCACAGGGCAGAAGGAGATGAATCTTTTCCTTATACCCCTCCCCCAAATCTCAGCATCCCTAGAAGAGAGGGAAGAGCTTCAACACCCCACTGGCAGCCTCAGCATCCCTAGAAGAGAGGGAAGAGCTTCAACACCCCACTGGCAGCCTCAGCATCCCTAGAAGAGAGGGAAGAGCTTCAACACCCCACTGGCAGCCTTAAGTCCGGTCTTCTATGCAGGACAGAGAGCACTAAAGAGTCTACACGTCCTCCTCACACTAAGATAACCTGTGAAAATACACCTACACAGGGAAATACAACTATTAAGCACCTACCACGTGCCAGGCATGGGAAAGAATGTATATAAGACAGGTGTGAATGTGCTCAGTCGTGTCTGACTCTTTGGGACCCCATGGGCTGTGTAGCCCACCAGACTCCTCTGTCCATGGAATTTTCCAGGTAAGAATACTGGAATAGGTTTCAATTTCCTACTCCAGGGGATCTTCCTAACCCAGAGATCAAACCCACATCTCCTGCATCTCCCGCATTGGCAGGCAGACTCTTTACCACTGCGCCACAATGTCAGGATGCAAAGATGGCATAACAGAACCACTTGAAATGCGCTAGGAGGTAGACGAGAACTTCATTAATCGTGCCTATGGCTGGGGGCCCGGGGTGTCTGAGCAGAGTGACAATCACCTCTGAGTTTCGGAAAAAGTATTCCAAAGATGGTAAGACTAGACTGGTGAGAGGCAGTAACTAGGAGGAGGGAGACTGGTTAGGAGGTTGCTATGAAGGTTCCAGAGAGTGAGGGTGTGGATGTGGGAGGGAAGAGGAGCCGGAGCCGGAGGGCTTCCGGCGGGCTGCAGGCAGGAGAGGAGAGAGGCCCGCCTGGGGCCTGTGTGCCTGCAGCCCGGTTAAAAAGCCTGGTGCGCTGAACATCTCCATCCAATCTGCCAACACTCCAGCCCTCTCTGACACACTTTCTGAACTTCCTTGATCCTCAGATTCACCTCCGTTAGAATCTGAGCAACATTCTGGCTTCCGGTCCTAATTTTTTTTATCTTCTCCAGAACATGCATCCTGCCTCCCGCACAGCCCCCTGCTTCCAAACCTCTCATCCACCCAAGGGTCAAATGTGGGGCCATGGAGCCTTCCTGTCCTTCCTGGCATCTCCAGGGGCTCCAGAACTAGAAGCTCCAAGAAGGGATATACTCCCTGTATGATCCTCTGCATGGGCCCCTTTCCAAACACAAACCACAAAGAGCTGACTGGAGGTGAGGTCCCCTTTTCAGGTTGATCTGCCTCAGCTGGTAGCAGGAATTCCAGGATCCATCCGGTCTGCCTCTACCTGCAGCAGCCCCCAGCCCAAGTCTGGCCCTGTGGACTAGGGCAATCTTAGAGTCTTCCCCAAAACTCCTCTGGGATATTTCCCCAAAACTCCTCTGGGATATTTCTGTATGACTAAAGAAAGCTGGACATGAGATGACAATCCTAATTTCTTTGGTGAAGTCCAGAAGAAATGCATTGATGGTGGGACCAGGACAGGTCACTGGGGCAGAGGAGCCCCCGTGTTTTTCCTGTAATTCTAACTGCTAACATCTAAGGCAGGAGTGATGCTGGAGCTGTGTGTGCTCTATAGCGTTTATATTCATAAGAGGATTTCCCAGTGCATAACTGCAGTAGATCCCTACAACAACGTGGGAGGTGGGGGCGGTTACCAACTCCTGGAAGGAGAGAGCATGAGAGCACAGCTTCTGCGGTGGATGCCTGGGCTGGAACCCAGCTCTGCTATGCACTGCCTCTCTGACTTTGGGTAAGTATTCTACTTCCATGCTTGCTCCTTGGAAGAACGATGCTCACTCTCTGGAAGAAAAGCTATGACAAACCTAGATAGCGTATTAAAAAGCAGAGACATCATTTTGCCAACAAAGGTCCATCTAGTCAAGGCTATGGTTTTTCCAGTAGTCACGTACAGTTGTGAGAGTTGGACCATAAAGAAGGCTGGGTGCCAAAGAATTGATGCTTTCAAACTGTGGTGCTGGAGAAGACTCTTGAGAGTCCCTTGGATAGCAAGGGGATAAAACCAGTCAATCCTAAAAGAAATTAACTCTGAATAATTCATTCATTGGAAGGACTGACGCTGAAGCTAAAACTCCAATACTTTGGCACTTGATGCAAAGAGCTGACTCATTGGAAAAGACCCTGATGCTGGGAAAGATGGAAGGCAGGAGAAGGGGACAAAAGAGGATGAGATAGTTAGATGACATCATCAAACTCAAAGGTTATATGAGTTTGAGCAAACTCTGGGAGATAGTGAAAGACAGGGAAGTGTGCTGCAGTCCATGGGGGTCACAAAAAGTCAGACACAACGTAGCAACTGAGCAATAGCAACAGATTCTACTTCCTCATGCCTCAGTACCTCTGGATGGGAAATGGGACTTAACACTAATGCTTAGCACAGAGTGAGCACTTTATAAGCATTTGTTAAAGAAAGATCTCCACTTTAGGGGTGACTCAGACACACTGCTGGCAGGCTGAGGAACTTGCCTGAGGTTGCCTGGCTGGAATGTGAAGTGGGAAATTGGAATTCCTTGGCTCCTCGGCCACACTCTTCATGCTACATCAAGGTACTCTGGGAAGCACCTACTCTCCAGGAGGCTCCTTACCCTTCCTGGGAAAGGGCCTTTACAAGGAAAACAATGTATATCATCACCCTACAGCAATAACTATTAAAGCAGAGGGTATCTGTCTTTTGAAATGTATTACTGAGATAAAATTCATATAACATAAAATTTATCATTTGAACCATTTAAAATACACAATTCAGTGGTTCTTTAGTGTATTCACAGTGTTGTGCAACCATTATCATCATCTAATTCCAGGACACTCACCACCCCGAAAAGAAACCCTATACTTCCACATTCTCCTTGTTCCCTAACCCATGGCAACCCATATGTGGTACATTGCTTCTGGCTTCTCTCACTTAGCGCAGTGTTTTCAAGGTCATCCATATTGTAATGTGTCAGTACTTCATTCCCTTTTATGGCTCAATAATATTCCACTGGAGGATACACAACACTCTGCCGATCCATTCATCAGTTGGTGGACATTTGGGTTATTCCCACCTTTTGGCTATTGTAAACAGTGCTTCTATGAACACTTATACGGAGTATAAGTTTTTGTGTGAACTTGGGTATATACCTAGGAGTGGAACTTCTGAATCATATGGTAACACTATCCTTAGCCTTTCAAGGAACAGCCGAACTGCTTTCCATAGCCATATAAAGTGGCTATGCCATTTAATATTCCGAGTGGAATATTATAAGGGTTTCAGTTTCTCCATTCCCTGGTCAACACTTATAATTTTCCTTTTTCCCCTCTTATATATATATTATAGCCATTCTAGTGATGTGAAGTGATAACTCACTGCAGTTTTGATTTGCATTTCCCTGGATGGCATCACTGACTCAATGGACGTGAGTCTGAGTGAACTCCGGGAGTTGGTGATGGACAGGGAGGCCTGGCGTGCTGCGATTCATGGGGTTGCAAAGAGTTGGACATGACTGAGCGACTGAACTGAACTGAACTGACTGACTAATGATGTTGAGCATTTTTTATGTGCAGTACACCTTTATGTTCTTGATATTGTGGTGATTAAGATAAAAGATATGAAGTCTTGGGCCCTTTTCTTAGATGAAGAGGTGGGCTTGGTGGACTTGTACAAAGCTGACTCACACAGGATGGCAGCAGGGGAACCTAATACCAATGCAGAGGTTACTATGTGCAGCAAGCAACTGGTGGCCTCTAGGGGTACGGAGGGACTTGGGAATTTGCAGACCGACAAAAGCTATCATATCCATCATGGGCCCATCCTGCTCTGTTCCTCTTGCTGATTACTGGGGCTCATCTGTTTTTGTAGGCTTTCTCCACTGCTGCCACCTTTAGAATGGCAGCCCAACTTTCTTCAAGGGCTTGAAGGGGGGATTAATTACTAAGAGGCTCTGAGACGCTCAGCTAGAAACCGATCTCAAGCCTGAGAAAAGCTGGGGAGCTAAGGATAAACGCCTCATGACAGATCCATCTCAGAAGCTAAGGGAGCAGATGGCCTGAAACGCCAGCCAAAGTCAGGGCTGGGCACTCATTGAAGCAAGGCCCTCCTATGGCACAGGGGCAGCAAAGTGGCCCCAGGGTTACTGATATATAAGCGCTGTGAGTTTTGAGCCTCTCTACCAAAAGCAAAGGCAGACTGCAGCTGGGCAAAGAAGGACCTTTCTGAAAACAGGCCACTGGCCATCATGGTGAAGAATGCTTACCTCAAATATGGGTGTCCCCGGCCCCATGCTGCCATTTCTTTTCAGTGGTCTGGCCCTTTCATCATTTTCCTGGGCCTTTTCCAGAAACAGGAGAGAGAAAAGCACCACTGTATGCTCCCACAGTTCTTGCAGATAGGTATGGCTAACGGAGTCAGGCTGAAGTCAGTGGGTTCCTGCTCTATCTGTCATTGTGCAATAAACTACTCCCAGAAGTTGTGGTTTAGAACCACAGTTTGTTATCTCTCTCAGTTCTGTGGACTGAGAAGACTCAGATAAGCAGTTTTTCCTTAGATTTTTAGCTGAGATTTTAGCTGAGTGGTCGTATCTACTGGACTACTGGACTGGATGCCCTAGATGGATCATTTACACAGCTGCTCCATACTACTGGCCATCCGCTGGAAGCTTAGCTAGAGATGCCCACTGGAGGAGTGCCAAAGGGCCTGGGCTTCTCACAGCATGGCAACTTGTTTCCAAGAGGGAGTGTTCCAACAGTTAATGTTTCAAGAAACTCAGGCAGAAGCTGTAAGGCTCCTATGACCTAGGTTCAGCTGTCACACAGTATTACTTCTGGTGGTCAAAAGTGAGTCACAGGGAACTCTTCCCAATTCCACAAGGCCAGTATTACCCTCCCAGACAAAGACATCATAAGAAAAGAAAACCATAGATCAAATCCCTTATGAATATAGATGTAAAAATCCTCCACAAAATACTAACAAACTAAATTCAGCAACATATAAAAAGATTACATGCCATGAACGAGTGGAATTTATCTGAAGAATACAAGAGTGGATCAATATACAAAAAGCTATCCATGTAATACATATTAATAGAATAATATCCCATGGACAGAGGAGCCTGGTGGGCTACAGTCCATAGGATCGCAAAAAAGTAGGACATCATTTACCAACTAAACCACCACCACCAAGAGAAAACTAACTGACCAGTTAAACGACAATACAGCATGAATTTTTAAGATGCATCTCAGCTCTAGAGATGTCAGAATTGTAAAACAGTGGGCATCCTAGAAACATGAAAGATGGAGGCTGAAAAGATGCCCCACAACTGTTTTGAGAAGGGTGCATGGAACCATGACACCACTTTGCCCCTTCTCCCCTAGACCCCTCTCTTCAGCACCAGTGAGAGGGGGGCCAAGAATGGAGCTCCATAAAATGTGGAGAAGGATGCGTGCATGGAAGAAGGATCCACAAAAGAAAGTAGGCCCAGGGATGTCACGACTCCCTGTGGATCTAATTTATAGTCTCCTTGGAGGGCAGACTCAGCCACAGGCACCAGTCTCCGGCCACACTTTCCTGCTCACACAGCATGCCCAGTGGCAAATGTGCAGCTTCTGTGGGACCAGTGGCAGGCACACTGGGCCCCTGGGGACAAGTGCCAAGTGCTCGCCTTCCTCATGAATGCACATGACACCGGAGCATCCTCTCACCCTCTCGCTATGGCACAGGTCCTAAAAGCAGGAGTCGGGCTACACAGGAAATGTGTTTGCGAAGAATGAACCAAGTCTTCTCCCTTGGAAAATAGCTTCCCTCCACAGCCTCCTTCAAGAGAGTTGGAAAGGAATGCTGCCCATTTGCAAATCAATAACTTACAGTGGCTGTGTAGACAATAAAGCACAATATGTGATGCTGGAGACCCATAATGGCTCAGTGTTCAGGCATAATCCTGCCCTCCAAGTAGCAGATGAGGATCCACACAGGCCTCCTGGCTGTGTCTGCCCGCTGCCACACTGAAGGCTGGTGGTCTGTCTGCCTTTCTTTCTTCTTTTTTTTTTTTTGGTAGAAAATCAGAAGGCTACGGCTGAGACAGCTGCCAGGAGCCAACAACACTCGACATTTCACCACTTCCTCCTTTTCACAGCTATTTGCATAAGGGTTGTTAGGAAAACACCTATTCCAGAAGGGAGATGATTTAATGGAAAAAAAGCATCTCAATCATTCACTTTCAGCCAGAATCTCACACACTCAGAGGCACTTGACAGGGTCCTTGGAAATCAGGAGAAACAGCTCCCGTGCAGGCCACGCCCCCAGGGGTGTCAGCCCTTTTGGTACTAGGGGAGTCGCCCGTGCAGATAGATCTGTTAGATGCTTAGATGCTGTGAGATCCGGACCAGGGGCAGCCGCTAGGAGAGCACATAATAAAACTGGTCTCTATGCCACCTGGATCAGCCCCTGCTCAATCTACAGACAATAAAAGGGCCTGGGGGCGGCAACAATTTCCCCCTGAAGACTCCACATCCTTCTAATTACCCTCTGAGTCTGGCACCGGAGCAACAGCTCTGGGACATGGAGCCATGAGCTGGACTCCTGGATCCCTGAGAACCAAGCCAGCTAGGTCTCTGGGAATTCAGGAAGGAGCCATTATCAACCCACCTGCCCCATCTGAAGGGTTAGTGGGGCACAGTTCTGCTTCCTCTCCACTTACTCTGAGCAGACTCTGCCACTCACTCCCAGCAGAAAAGCAAAGGAAGCCATTTCTTCTTGAAGGGTAATGCCTGCTCAAACATGCATCTCTCACATTAGACCAAACTGCTGAAGAACCTTTTGAATTGCCCAACTTCAGGGAAGCCAGCCTGGGGGGAGGCACCCCTACAAAGCAACCAGGCAGACAAGCCAATGACATCTGACATGTTCGACTGTGGGTGTTCTAGATACAGATGCAGAGGGTTTTGCATTTTGTGAGGGCCAAATGGCATGCTGTTATGGGCAGCAGCTCAGCTGAGGGAGGTTTTTAGGAAGCTGTTGCTGCTGTATGCAAAAAAAAAAAAAAAAGGAGTAAGAGAAAATAAAAATGAAGCATCTGGATTTTGTGCACTTACAATGAATGTCAAAACTTGAACCTAGAAGATGGTTGCCTGTGGCTTGGCATTTCTCCCTGGCCTAAGCGCTCCAAATCCAACATGGGGATTTCTGAGCCTCAGCCCAACACACTTTTCACTGGACCTCACTTTCAGTCTGTTGGGCACATGAGTATAATTACTGGCAACTTCTGCATTTGGACTGGGTTCCAGACGGTACCTGATTAGCACGTACGAGTCTGTTTTGGCCATTTGGCCTATAACGGACAGTCCATCTGGGGCATCTGAATGGCAGCTGTTAGTGAATTTGAGCACAGGGCAGAAGGAGATGAATCTTTTCCTTATACCCCTCCCCCAAATCTCAGCATCCCTAGAAGAGAGGGAAGAGCTTCAACACCCCACTGGCAGCCTCAGCATCCCTAGAAGAGAGGGAAGAGCTTCAACACCCCACTGGCAGCCTCAGCATCCCTAGAAGAGAGGGAAGAGCTTCAACACCCCACTGGCAGCCTTAAGTCCGGTCTTCTATGCAGGACAGAGAGCACTAAAGAGTCTACACGTCCTCCTCACACTAAGATAACCTGTGAAAATACACCTACACAGGGAAATACAACTATTAAGCACCTACCACGTGCCAGGCATGGGAAAGAATGTATATAAGACAGGTGTGAATGTGCTCAGTCGTGTCTGACTCTTTGGGACCCCATGGGCTGTGTAGCCCACCAGACTCCTCTGTCCATGGAATTTTCCAGGTAAGAATACTGGAATAGGTTTCAATTTCCTACTCCAGGGGATCTTCCTAACCCAGAGATCAAACCCACATCTCCTGCATCTCCCGCATTGGCAGGCAGACTCTTTACCACTGCGCCACAATGTCAGGATGCAAAGATGGCATAACAGAACCACTTGAAATGCGCTAGGAGGTAGACGAGAACTTCATTAATCGTGCCTATGGCTGGGGGCCCGGGGTGTCTGAGCAGAGTGACAATCACCTCTGAGTTTCGGAAAAAGTATTCCAAAGATGGTAAGACTAGACTGGTGAGAGGCAGTAACTAGGAGGAGGGAGACTGGTTAGGAGGTTGCTATGAAGGTTCCAGAGAGTGAGGGTGTGGATGTGGGAGGGAAGAGGAGGAGGAGCCGGAGCCGGAGGGCTTCCGGAGGGCTGCAGGCAGGAGAGGAGAGAGGCCCGCCTGGGGCCTGTGTGCCTGCAGCCCGGTTAAAAAGCCTGGTGCGCTGAACATCTCCATCCAATCTGCCAACACTCCAGCCCTCTCTGACACACTTTCTGAACTTCCTTGATCCTCAGATTCACCTCTGTTAGAATCTGAGCAACATTCTGGCTTCCGGTCCTAATTTTTTTTATCTTCTCCAGAACATGCATCCTGCCTCCCGCACAGCCCCCTGCTTCCAAACCTCTCATCCACCCAAGGGTCAAATGTGGGGCCATGGAGCCTTCCTGTCCTTCCTGGCATCTCCAGGGGCTCCAGAACTAGAAGCTCCAAGAAGGGATATACTCCCTGTATGATCCTCTGCATGGGCCCCTTTCCAAACACAAACCACAAAGAGCTGACTGGAGGTGAGGTCCCCTTTTCAGGTTGATCTGCCTCAGCTGGTAGCAGGAATTCCAGGATCCATCCGGTCTGCCTCTACCTGCAGCAGCCCCCAGCCCAAGTCTGGCCCTGTGGACTAGGGCAATCTTAGAGTCTTCCCCAAAACTCCTCTGGGATATTTCCCCAAAACTCCTCTGGGATATTTCTGTATGACTAAAGAAAGCTGGACATGAGATGACAATCCTAATTTCTTTGGTGAAGTCCAGAAGAAATGCATTGATGGTGGGACCAGGACAGGTCACTGGGGCAGAGGAGCCCCCGTGTTTTTCCTGTAATTCTAACTGCTAACATCTAAGGCAGGAGTGATGCTGGAGCTGTGTGTGCTCTATAGCGTTTATATTCATAAGAGGATTTCCCAGTGCATAACTGCAGTAGATCCCTACAACAACGTGGGAGGTGGGGGCGGTTACCAACTCCTGGAAGGAGAGAGCATGAGAGCACAGCTTCTGCGGTGGATGCCTGGGCTGGAACCCAGCTCTGCTATGCACTGCCTCTCTGACTTTGGGTAAGTATTCTACTTCCATGCTTGCTCCTTGGAAGAACGATGCTCACTCTCTGGAAGAAAAGCTATGACAAACCTAGATAGCGTATTAAAAAGCAGAGACATCATTTTGCCAACAAAGGTCCATCTAGTCAAGGCTATGGTTTTTCCAGTAGTCACGTACAGTTGTGAGAGTTGGACCATAAAGAAGGCTGGGTGCCAAAGAATTGATGCTTTCAAACTGTGGTGCTGGAGAAGACTCTTGAGAGTCCCTTGGATAGCAAGGGGATAAAACCAGTCAATCCTAAAAGAAATTAACTCTGAATAATTCATTCATTGGAAGGACTGACGCTGAAGCTAAAACTCCAATACTTTGGCACTTGATGCAAAGAGCTGACTCATTGGAAAAGACCCTGATGCTGGGAAAGATGGAAGGCAGGAGAAGGGGACAAAAGAGGATGAGATAGTTAGATGACATCATCAAACTCAAAGGTTATATGAGTTTGAGCAAACTCTGGGAGATAGTGAAAGACAGGGAAGTGTGCTGCAGTCCATGGGGGTCACAAAAAGTCAGACACAACGTAGCAACTGAGCAATAGCAACAGATTCTACTTCCTCATGCCTCAGTACCTCTGGATGGGAAATGGGACTTAACACTAATGCTTAGCACAGAGTGAGCACTTTATAAGCATTTGTTAAAGAAAGATCTCCACTTTAGGGGTGACTCAGACACACTGCTGGCAGGCTGAGGAACTTGCCTGAGGTTGCCTGGCTGGAATGTGAAGTGGGAAATTGGAATTCCTTGGCTCCTCGGCCACACTCTTCATGCTACATCAAGGTACTCTGGGAAGCACCTACTCTCCAGGAGGCTCCTTACCCTTCCTGGGAAAGGGCCTTTACAAGGAAAACAATGTATATCATCATCCTACAGCAATAACTATTAAAGCAGAGGGTATCTGTCTTTTGAAATGTATTACTGAGATAAAATTCATATAACATAAAATTTATCATTTGAACCATTTAAAATACACAATTCAGTGGTTCTTTAGTGTATTCACAGTGTTGTGCAACCATTATCATCATCTAATTCCAGGACACTCACCACCCCGAAAAGAAACCCTATACTTCCACATTCTCCTTGTTCCCTAACCCATGGCAACCCATATGTGGTACATTGCTTCTGGCTTCTCTCACTTAGCGCAGTGTTTTCAAGGTCATCCATATTGTAATGTGTCAGTACTTCATTCCCTTTTATGGCTCAATAATATTCCACTGGAGGATACACAACACTCTGCTGATCCATTCATCAGTTGGTGGACATTTGGGTTATTCCCACCTTTTGGCTATTGTAAACAGTGCTTCTATGAACACTTATACGGAGTATAAGTTTTTGTGTGAACTTGGGTATATACCTAGGAGTGGAACTTCTGAATCATATGGTAACACTATCCTTAGCCTTTCAAGGAACAGCCGAACTGCTTTCCATAGCCATATAAAGTGGCTATGCCATTTAATATTCCGAGCGGAATATTATAAGGGTTTCAGTTTCTCCATTCCCTGGTCAACACTTATAATTTTCCTTTTTCCCCTCTTATATATATATTATAGCCATTCTAGTGATGTGAAGTGATAACTCACTGCAGTTTTGATTTGCATTTCCCTGGATGGCATCACTGACTCAATGGACGTGAGTCTGAGTGAACTCCGGGAGTTGGTGATGGACAGGGAGGCCTGGCGTGCTGCGATTCATGGGGTTGCAAAGAGTTGGACATGACTGAGCGACTGAACTGAACTGAACTGACTGACTAATGATGTTGAGCATTTTTTATGTGCAGTACACCTTTATGTTCTTGATATTGTGGTGATTAAGATAAAAGATATGAAGTCTTGGGCCCTTTTCTTAGATGAAGAGGTGGGCTTGGTGGACTTGTACAAAGCTGACTCACACAGGATGGCAGCAGGGGAACCTAATACCAATGCAGAGGTTACTATGTGCAGCAAGCAACTGGTGGCCTCTAGGGGTACGGAGGGACTTGGGAATTTGCAGACCGACAAAAGCTATCATATCCATCATGGGCCCATCCTGCTCTGTTCCTCTTGCTGATTACTGGGGCTCATCTGTTTTTGTAGGCTTTCTCCACTGCTGCCACCTTTAGAATGGCAGCCCAACTTTCTTCAAGGGCTTGAAGGGGGGATTAATTACTAAGAGGCTCTGAGACGCTCAGCTAGAAACCGATCTCAAGCCTGAGAAAAGCTGGGGAGCTAAGGATAAACGCCTCATGACAGATCCATCTCAGAAGCTAAGGGAGCAGATGGCCTGAAACGCCAGCCAAAGTCAGGGCTGGGCACTCATTGAAGCAAGGCCCTCCTATGGCACAGGGGCAGCAAAGTGGCCCCAGGGTTACTGATATATAAGCGCTGTGAGTTTTGAGCCTCTCTACCAAAAGCAAAGGCAGACTGCAGCTGGGCAAAGAAGGACCTTTCTGAAAACAGGCCACTGGCCATCATGGTGAAGAATGCTTACCTCAAATATGGGTGTCCCCGGCCCCATGCTGCCATTTCTTTTCAGTGGTCTGGCCCTTTCATCATTTTCCTGGGCCTTTTCCAGAAACAGGAGAGAGAAAAGCACCACTGTATGCTCCCACAGTTCTTGCAGATAGGTATGGCTAACGGAGTCAGGCTGAAGTCAGTGGGTTCCTGCTCTATCTGTCATTGTGCAATAAACTACTCCCAGAAGTTGTGGTTTAGAACCACAGTTTGTTATCTCTCTCAGTTCTGTGGACTGAGAAGACTCAGATAAGCAGTTTTTCCTTAGATTTTTAGCTGAGATTTTAGCTGAGTGGTCGTATCTACTGGACTACTGGACTGGATGCCCTAGATGGATCATTTACACAGCTGCTCCATACTACTGGCCATCCGCTGGAAGCTTAGCTAGAGATGCCCACTGGAGGAGTGCCAAAGGGCCTGGGCTTCTCACAGCATGGCAACTTGTTTCCAAGAGGGAGTGTTCCAACAGTTAATGTTTCAAGAAACTCAGGCAGAAGCTGTAAGGCTCCTATGACCTAGGTTCAGCTGTCACACAGTATTACTTCTGGTGGTCAAAAGTGAGTCACAGGGAACTCTTCCCAATTCCACAAGGCCAGTATTACCCTCCCAGACAAAGACATCATAAGAAAAGAAAACCATAGATCAAATCCCTTATGAATATAGATGTAAAAATCCTCCACAAAATACTAACAAACTAAATTCAGCAACATATAAAAAGATTACATGCCATGAACGAGTGGAATTTATCTGAAGAATACAAGAGTGGATCAATATACAAAAAGCTATCCATGTAATACATATTAATAGAATAAAGAACAAAACCACATGACCATCTCAATGGATGCAACGAAAGCATTTTGTGAAATCCAACACGCTTTCATGATAAAACACTCAGTAAAGTAGGAATAAAAGAAAATTCCTCAACTTGTTAAAGGTATTTATAAAAAGCCCACAGCTAATATCACACTTAATGGTGAAAGACTTGAAAGCTTTCTTTCCAAGATCAGGAACAAGACAAGAATATCCACTCTTGTTACTTCTATTCAATAATGTACTAGAGATTCTAGCTGGGACAGTCAGGCAAGAAAGAGAAATAAAAGGCATCGGATGGGAAAGGAAAAAGTAAAATGATCTCTATTTGCAGATGACAGAAATATACAGAAAATCCTAAAGAGTACATACACACAAACAACATTCCAAACTATTAGAACAAAAGTTTAGCAAGTTGCAAGATAAAAGAACAGTATAAAAGAATCAACTGTATTTCTATATACTAGGAACGAACAACCTGAAAATGAAATGAAAAACTTACATTTTCGAAAGCATTAAAAATAAAATATGAATAAATTAAACCGAAGAGGTACAAAACTCATATACTGAAAACTACAAACAACATAACTGACATAAATTGGATCTGAATACGTGGAAAGACATCTTGTGTTCATGTACTGGAAAACCTGATATTGTAAACATAATCATACTTACTAAACTGATCTACAGATTTGACACGATCCCTGTAAGCATTCTAGCTACCTTTTTGCAGTTAATTAACAAGCTGCTCCTAACATTCATATGGCAATTCAAGGGACCCACACTGTTTCAAGCTGAAACAATCTTGAAAAAGCATGAAGTTGGAGGATTCATATGTCCTTGTTTCAAAACCTAGATAGTGTGGTATGGGCATAAGGACAGACATATACATAGGTGGGACAGAGCTCAGAGTCTGGAAATAAGCATTTACCTCTTTGGTCTGCTGATTTATTAACAAGAGTTCTAAGACAATTCAAAGGACGAAAAGAATAGTCTTATCAACAAATGGTGCTGGGACAACTAGAAAACCACATGAAAGAGACTGACTTTGGGTCCCTGCCTCACACCATATTCTAAAAAAAAACCCCAAAACCTTAAAATAGATCAGAGATCTAAACTAGGACCTAAAACCATAAAACTCTTAGACGAAAACAGAAGAGTAAATCTTTGTGACCTGAGATTAGATAACAGCTTCTTAGATATGACACCAAAAGCACATGTAATAAAAGAAATATTCAATAAACATGATAAGATAAAAATTAAAAGTTTTTAAACTATTTAATTTAAAAAAAAAGTTTTTATGGCACACTGTGCAGCTTATGCAATCTTAATTTCCTGACCAGGGATTGAACCTGGGCCATGAACAGCAGGGAAATCACCAAGATCTAGCCACTGGACTGCCAGGAAACTGCCTAAAAGTTTTTGTGTTTATAAGGATACCATCAAGAAATGGCAAAAAGACAACTCATAGAATGGGAAAAAATATTTACAAATCATATACCTGATAAGGGACTTATATCAAGAATATATTAAGAATTTTTAGAACCTAATTTTTAAACAACACATAATTAAAAATTGGGCAAAATTTTTTAAAACATTTCTCAAAAAAATACTGCCAACATGTGCCAATGAGCACATCAAAAGATGCTCAACATGACCAGTCATCAACGAAATGAAAATCAAAACAACAGCATGATACTGCTTTACACCCACTGGCATGGCTATAATAAAAAAGACAGACAATAACAAATGTTGGCAAGGATATGGAGAAATTGGAACCCTCATACATTGCTGATGGGAAGATAAAATGATGCAGCTGCTTTGGAAAATAACTTGGCAGTTCCTCAAAAAGTTAAGCAAAGAGGTATCATATAATCCAGCAATTCCACTCCTAGATATATACCCAAGAGAAGTGAAAAAATATGTTCACACAAAAACTTGTACACAATTTCAAACCAGCACAATTTATGACAGCCAAAAGATGGAAAAATAAAAAAACAGCTAATGAATGGATAGACAGAATGTGGTATATTTATACAATGGAATACTATTAAGCCATACAAAGGAATGAAGTACTGATTTATGTGACAACGTGGACAACTGTAAAAGCATTACGCTAAGTGAAAGAAGCCAGACCCAAAGGGCCACATAGGGTATAACTCCAATTACATAAAACATCTAGAGTAAACAGGCACACCAAGACACAAAGCAGAGTGGTGGCTGCTGGGGACTGGGAGGAGGAGGGAACGCTGAGTGACTGCTAAGGGGCATGAGGTTGCTTTGTGTGGCAATTAATATGTTCTGGAATTAGGTAGTGGTGTTTGCATAATTATGTGAATATGACAAAAACATGAACTTCTATACTTTAAAGGGGTGATTTTTATGGTATATGAATTATATCTCAATAAAGCTATTATTAACACACACACACACATGAATCATAGGGTCAGCCAAGTGTGGCAGAGAGCAGACTACACTGTGAAGCATGTTCACTGCAAGGGCATCTTTCAAGACCAGTTACCACATATTTCTAACCTGCTACACTTTGTGCAAGTAGCTGAGGAAGTCTTGCCTTGTAAATGCATGGCTTACCCTGAGAATGAGAGTTAGCTTGGTAGAGCAGAAAGCCTGGGTAGCAGAGATGGGCAGATTCAGGTTCATATCCAGACTCTGCCATTCAGCTGTATAAGCTCAAGTTGAGGTACTTAATTTTTCTCTGCCCCAGTTTGCACAGCTCTGCAGGATGATAGGATTAAAAGACTAATATATGCAAAGTGTTTGTTAAATAATAGTTGTTCAGTAAGTAATAGCTCTTATTCTTAGTTCTCTCTTGTCAGCATAACTATTATTACTAGTGGCCCTTGTCAGCATTCAACAACACCTACCACTGGCTTGGGAATCACCTGCGAATTTCTATTTTCCTAGCTATTTGGCTCATCAGGCTAGATCAGACAGTCACACAATTTTGGAGCTATTGCTGCTACTGCTACTGCTAAGTTGCTTCAGCTGTGTCCGACTCTGTGTGACCCCATAGACAGCAGTCCACCAGGCTCCCCCGTCCCTGGGATTCTCCAGGCAAGAACACTGGAGTGGGCTGCCATTTCCTTCTCCAATGCATGAAAGTGAAAAGCGAAAGGGAAGTCGCACAAAAGATTTCCTAAAAATCATATGATTCACATATAAATAAGATATAGTAAATTAGCTTTAATATATACAGCAGTCTTGCAAATCAACAATTAAAAGATTAAGAGGCCAACAGAAAACTAAGCAAAGGCCATGAAAAAACAACTCATACACGTACACACATGGCTAACAAACTGGCAAGAACACTGGAGTGGGCTGCCATTTCCTTCTCCAATGCATGAAAGTGAAAAGCGAAAGGGAAGTCGCACAAAAGATTTCCTAAAAATCATATGATTCACATATAAATAAGATATAGTAAATTAGCTTTAATATATACAGCAGTCTTGCAGATCAACAATTAAAAGATTAAGAGGCCAACAGAAAACTAAGCAAAGGCCATGAAAAAACAACTCATACACGTACACACATGGCTAACAAACCCATGGAAAATCTTCACCCTCAGTGCTCGTGAGAGTGAAAATTAAAGAAAGACAACATTTGAACTTATGAAATAAATATTTGAAACTCTTTTGTGAGGTATTGGCCAAAGTTCAGAAAGAAGCCAGTCTTATACACTCCTGATGGGAATGTTAATTGGTACAATATTTCTAGATGGTAATTTACCAATGTATATCAAAAGCCTCAAAAATAGGATATCCAAAGCCTCAAAAATAGCATACCCCTGGACTTAGCATCCCTCTTTCAAAAATTTATACTGTGGAAATAATCATAAATGTGAGCAAAAATTAGACTACAAAGACATACACTTATTGGTTGCAATATTATTTTTAATAATAAAAAACTGAAAACAACCAATATATCCCATGACAGGGAATTGGTTAAATAAATTACAGAGCACGTACACAATGGAATACTTAATAACTAGGAAGGACGCTCACCATAATCAAAACAGTATGAAATTATTTCATTTTAAAAATTATTTTTAAAAAAGACCAGCACTTGTTAATTCTAGGTGACAGAATTATAGACTAATTTTTCTTTTTCTTTTTTGTTGGTATGTATTTTGTACAGTGATCTTGTATCACTTTAACGTCATGAAAAAAATTTTTTTCCATAAATTTACTTATAGAGGCCCATGGTATATTTATACAATGGAATACTATTAAGGCCCATCCACGAATGCCCTTTCAGTCAGCCTAGAGAGCCTGCTAAATATCCATGCTCCTACATTCAAGTCCCTTCCTCCTACAACCCAGAGAGTGTTCTCAGGCCTGGCGCTGCTTCCTGCTCCTCTCCGGTTCCTCCTCCTAATCATCAGCTTAGGGGGTCTCTCAGCACCTCCATTCCCCCACCTGCAGACATGCCTCCTCTCCAAGCCCCAGAGCCCAGTACTCTTGTGGAGAGAAATGCTCTTGTGAAGTTGTTGACACTATGATTTCCAGTCTACTGTGAGTTTCCACAGGCCCTGGAGGTGTGACCCTCTTCCCTGGCAAGGAGATGGCAGGAGCCACCTCCAACACCTGCCAATACCAGCACTGCCCAGGGGCCGGTCTCCACCTGGTGTGCAGAGCAAAGGGCCCTGCAGAAAGGAAGCGGCTCAACCAGATCCCTTCTCACCCGCCTGAGACATGCCACCAGTTTTTAAGGGCAAGATACAAGGCTGCTTGTCCCCCAGAATTTGCGCCAAACACCAGGGCCAAGAGCCCGCTGGGAGAGGCAGTGGCCTCTGGGTCACAGGAAGCAGCCCCTCTCATTGGGTGGAAGTGTTCTGTGGTTTCCAGCTCTGTTGATGTACGTGGTTGTTTGCCTGCTTTCATGACGGTCCCTCCTCCTCAAAGAGCTACATGCAGATTTTCCCCCTAAGTGAGGTTAACACACACAATGACTCTCTGAGGATGTTCAGGCCCCAGGATGACAACAAGTACTCTGGAATCTGAGGTTACTTCCCTTCAGCTCCCCACTTCCCATCTAAACTTACAAGGAGATCAGACCTAGCCACTGCTCTCTCCTTTCAACTCTCAACCCTTTAAACTGAGTCACCCTGACGGTGGAGGCAAATTCACACATATTTTCACATGCTGGGGCCATACCAAGAACTTTCCATGTTTCATAAACTTTCATGCTTTATCTTAAAAATTAATGTAGATTTTACTTTACATGCCATTTTTGTCCTACTATATTTCATTAATTCTAAGCTGTACTTTCCTCTCCTCCACATTGTAACATCTTTAAAAACTGAGTGGAGCCTTAGAATCAATAGTGGCTTTAGTTTAATTGGCAGGTTATTTCCCCCTATGAAATATAATGATAAAAAAAGTAATACTTTACCCTAGCAATCTCGGAACTCATGTTCCAAGAACTGATGTTCTGAAAGGTGTGTTAGGTTTGCATATTGCTGGCTTTCCTCTTAAGGCCCAAGTTCAAGGGCCACGATGGTACTTCCTCATGCTATGAAGTCCAGCATCCAGAAGACAGGCCCCCTGCCAAGGCATGTGCCTCATTCTAAACAATACCCTCCCTCAGCCCTTCCTCTGGGGGATACTCAGTGGCAGTGTAAGGAGATGTTTACTGAGCACTTAAGACAGGCTGTGCACTGAGCTAAGTGCTGTAAGTTCCCTTCATTTAATCTTCTCAACACCCCTATGAGGTTCCTGTAATCATCCATTTTACAGATGGAAAAATGAGGCTCTGAGGGGTGTCGAGACCTCCCAGGACTGCCCCGAACCCAGGTCTCACTCCAGAGGCCTGGCACTGGCCCCTAAGCTTTCAGTTATGAAGGCACACAGCAGGGACTTCTGCCAGCTATCATTCTGGACCCACTCAGGACCCGAGAGGCCTGCCCTTTTGTAAAGCAATCCTTTGCTGCAGGATATCCCCTTTCAAGAGCTGCCCAGCCAGCCTCTGCACAGGCCCACCCAAGGTGCCCAGGGGTGCAGGCTGAGCTGGAGGACCAAGTAAAGCCACAGCCCAGAGAGAAGGAAAGCTGAAGGAGAGACAGAAAGCAGGTCTCTGCCCCAAAATGCTTTAGTTCTTACTCCTTCCTGATGCCTGTCCTTCTAACTCATCTCCCCACCTAGAAGCTTCCAAACTTACCTTCCCACAACACTCCCTCCCCTTGGCTCTCAATTTCTGGCCTGCTTTTGCTCACCCTACAATTCCTGCACAATCAAGCAGTTAACCTGTGGAAACCACTGAACTTCTTAGACTCAACCCCTCTGCCAGGCTATAGTAACAGCAGTCCTTTCCTGACCATCAGTGGTGTGTCAGCTCTTGCATTATCCCTGACTCTCCCTAGGACCAAGACTGTAGTCAAAATGAGCAAACTGAGGCACGGAGAGGTGTGGTAGCTCGCAAACCACACAGCAAGCCGGCAGGGGAACCCAGATGCAACCTAAGATTCACCAGCAAAGTCTGTGTTTTTCCTTCTCCACCGACAAGCTCCTCTATTAGTATCAGCTGTACCCAGGGATGAGAATCAAAGGTGGCTTCTTCATCTAGTATGCTGTGTTATCTGTTTCCCTCTGTATCTCTGTCTGTCTCCAAGTAAGACGACTGCATACAAATCATGCTGTGGCTGGTATTTAGTCACTAGCCTAGCTGTGTCCCACTCTTTGCGACCCCTTGGACTGCAGTCTGCCAGGCTCCTCTGAATATGGGATTTCCCAGGTAAAAAATACTGGAGTGGGTTGTCATTTCCTTCTCCACGGCGGATCTTCCCAACCCAAGTATTGAACCTGTGTCTCTGGCATTGGCAGGCAGATTCCTTACCACCGAGCCACCTAGGAAGCCCCGACAAATCACGTTGACAGGGCTAGATTTTAAAGTGGTTCCACTACTCAGGCTTCTCCCGAGCCCTCCACCCCATCCCAGGGAGGGCTTTTCCTCAGAAAAGATTTTAAAATGTCACAAACCCTAAAACCACAATTCAGCTCTTAAAGCAACACACACATCACTCGCTTGCCTGGATCCCCATGCCCTGGAGCTCACCCCATGGTTATATCTGGGCATGTGTGTGTTTCCCCCACAAGCTATACATTTCTTTAAACACCTTTGCAGTCAAAGATCCGGAGCCTCTCTCTGCCTCTCCCCAACATACTGTGCCAGCTCTGGGTTCTGGGAACCTTAGAGTCTTACCCCCTCTCTTGTTTTGAAAGGGGCAGAGAGTACCATAGCTTGGAGCGGGGATTTCAGGAAAACCCTAGAACCCCTCCTGAGGAAAAGGAGACACACACACAAAATACGCCTTCACTCTGCATCAGTCTTCACACCACTGGAGGGCTTTTACATGACAAATCAGAATCCTTGTTCTGCACCCTTAGCAGAGGCTCTGCACACAGTGCTCCAGAATTTCATAAAGGAAAATAATCAAATCCCACCACCATCTCTGGTCTGAAAGAATGCAGCCATTCACTTGAGGCCACTGTCCACGAGGCACCTGCCTGATTTCTCCCTTCCAAAGTCTCTGGACCATTCCCCCTTGTTCTCTGAAGTTTCAGCACCATCTTCTCCTAGGCTCTGAGCAGTCAAGCCTACTCTTTGGCCCCCACGCCATCCAAATCCCTCCCCCAGAGGCTGGCTGGCTAAGATCTGAATGTTTGTGATCCCCCAAATTCACATGTTGGAATCTAACTCCTAACGGGAAAGTTTTGTGGGTGGGGCCTTTGGGAGGTGATTAGGTCATGAGGGAGAAGCCCAAGTGAATGAGATGAGAGCTCTTAGACCCCAAAGAGCTCCACAGCCTCTTCCTCCAGGTGACGACATAATGGGAAGTCTATGAACTGGAAGAGGGTTCTGACCAGTCCCTGACCATGCTGGTGCCCTGATCTTGGACTTCTGGGCTCCAGAACTAGGAGAAGTGAGTGTCTGTTGTTTATAACACACCCAGTCTGGTATTTAGTTCTAGCAGCTGGGATGGACAGACACTGTCCCTAGCCTCTCCCTGCCACACTGTGCTGGCTCTGTTACTCTGGGAACCTTACAGTCTTACCCTCTCTCACACAGATGAAGCTCGCCAGACCCTGCTCCTACAACTGCCCAAGGTTATCCTGCCTTCAGGCAGAAGGAGACCCAAGCCCAGGAGCCCTCTGCACCAGGCTCTGCCCAGCAAGTGCCTCCTCACACCCAGGAAGCACTGGAGGCCACGTGCAGTCTGGCCTCTCAGATCCTCTGCCCTGGCAGGGCTCTCTTGGACGGTAAAACATTGGAGCAGATGTAGCCCCCAGGATGCCACAGCTCCTCTGAACCCGCGGCTGGCACTCCCAAGCTGGCCCCATGCACTCATATTCCTGGGAGCTCTGATGCGGAGCTGCACCTGAGTTGAGAGGAATCATCCCAGACCTCCGTCTCACTCCCACCTGACACCACATCCAGAGCAGTGCAAGTCACGGTGGCCCAAAGGGGCCAACATCCCAGGGTCCCTCAATGGATAAATGGACAAACAAAATATGCTACAAACACACAATGAAATATTATTTGGCCATAAAAAGAAGGAAATTCTGACACATGCTACAATATGGATGAATTTTGAGGACATGATGCTACATGAAACAAGCCAGTAAAAAAAAAAAAAAGCAACAGCTGCATCTGTCTTTACCTCACTTTTAAAAGATACGAGGATTTGCTATATTGATACTTCCCATAAGAGCCTGACACACCAAGAACGTGACCTCAGTACTTAATTTCCAGGTACAACACCTCTACAGGCACCTAACACCTTTGGCCCCTTGGCCAGCTAAGACCACCCTGGATGAAAGGTGCCACATGAATGGAGACATCTCCTTTTCCCTGCCCTTCCCTCCACCCAAAGGCAGCTGATTTCTCTAGGAAGGCTGGGCAGCCAAGTCCATTCTGGGTCGGCATCAACTACCATCCTGTTATAAATCCTTCCCCACAAAGCACTGGAGACTGGTCCTCTTACTGTGCCAAGAAGTCTTTTTCCTAACCATCTGTAATCCATTCAAAGGCACCCAGCAGGAAGCGGTGGCAAGGAAAACCCCTGCACAAGGCAACTGGCGGGACCACCTCGCCTCTTGCTCACAGCCAACAAGAGGAAGTCCTCCTCTCTCTGGACACAGAACATCTGGGGGAGTACTGAAAGGTGCCGGGCGCCTGTCAGGGCCCAAGTGTACTCTAGACAGATGCACGCAAAATTTGGTCAGAAATGCAAGCTGTACTGAATTTTTAAATTAACCCTAAAGAAAATTCATTTGAGAAACCAAAACAAACCCCAGACCCTAAGAAGGAAAGACAATAACAATATATGACAACTAACCTCAAAAATGCTTTCTTCTGATTTCTGTGGACAGTGAGACCACAACTTCAAGTAGCTCCAATTCTTATTGCGGTTCCCCCTCCCGTCTGGTGCTGTCAGCTGCTTCTTCCTAACAGTGAGAGCTTCATTTTTTGACCCTATAAGCTGAAACTCTCAAAGTGTTTCAATAGTGAGCTGGAACTGGCCTATACAGGCTTGTAAAAGAAAATTATTAAATTGTCAGGAATTTGGTGAGCCAATTAAGAAATTATTAAAAATCACATAAGCTAAAATTAAATGTGCTATTTTTTAAAAGAGAATAAATACTCAAAACAGACTACTTCTATTTATCTTGTTACATTTCACTATTATCTATGCTTTGGGCAGAGGTTGAGAATTTTTTGCAGAAAGGTCCAGGTCATAAATATTTTAGGTTCTGAGGGTCTCTGTCTCAGCCATCTCACTCAACCATGGCGGTGAGTGCAAAAGTAACCTGAGACAATAGATGAATGAATGAACATGGCTGTGCTCTGATAAAACTTTATTTACAAAGACAGATGACAAGGATTTCACTAATGGACCATAGTTTGCTAACTGCTGCTCTTTCTTTCGGGGAAGGCAATGGCACCCCACCCCAGTACTCTTGCCTGGAAAATCCAATGGACGGAGGAGCCTGGTGGGCTGCAGTTCGTGGGGTTGCTAACAGTCGGACAGACTGAGCAACTTCACTTTCACTTTTCTCTTTCATGCATTGGAGTAGGAAATGGCAACCCACTCCAGTATTCTTGCCTGGAGAATCCCAGGGATGGGGGAGCCTGGTAGGCTGCCGTCTATGGGGTCACACAGAGTTGGACACGACTGAAGTGACTTAGCAGCAGCAGCAGCTCTTTCTTTACATTTACTGTATCTGCACAGAAGAAATCCTATATAAGGACTCTAATGTACGCCTCTTCCCAACTCAGTTCACTGATAACATACTGATGTGAAATGCGGTGATAGGAGAGCTTACATCACAGAAACCATCAAATGCTACAAATCAGGGTTTTATTTGACTACCTAGTTTTAAGAAGGTGATGCAGAAAACTTTAGAGATGCAAATTTTAAAGTATATCATGTTGATAAAGAATATGCTGGAGGCTGCCAAGAGGGAGGGGGTGAGAGAGGGATGAATTGGGAGTCTGAGATTAGCAGATGCAAAACTGGTATACAGAATAAACCACATCCTACTGTATAGCACATGGTAAACCAAAATGGAAAAGAATATGAAAAAGAACATATATATATATATACATATATATGTGTGTATAACTGAGTTAGAACAGTAATTGCTGTAGAACAGTAATTAACACAACACTGTTAATCATGTCGATAGCTGTATTTGAAAAGCACAGAAAAATGAGACCATGTTCTCTTGGTACTTGAGAACTATTATCCAATTCGGCAAGGAAGTCACTGTTGTCACCAAAGATTGAGCAAAGTTCCCATGTACATCTTTGTTCTTTCGCTTTCATCTTCCTCACTGACTTAAATGAAAATATCAGCCAGCGCTTACATCAGATCAACACTTGCTGTCAATTTCAAACTTAGGTTGGCCAGGGGAATAAGATTTTAGCAAAAATCAACAAAAGCATTCTGTGAGAATCAACTGAGGATACGAAATTTACCGTAGAGAGTATTAAATATTGTATGATTTTTAAACTGGATGCTAAACACCCTTTTTTCAGTAAAATGTATAATAAACCTATACATGTACATGTGCAAATTTGTTTAGAGAGTGAGCTGTTGAGCATTTACTAGCACAACATTGATTGTGATAGAAAAGAATTTTCTGATTAACTTCCAGAGCAGTGAGACCTAACAGAGAAAGAGAGATTGACCCTACTCCCAGAACAATGAATAGCAACGCATACACAAACATTACCAAACAAAAAAGCCACCTGTCTCCTTGAAATGCCATAAAAAAAATGGAATTGTACCGGGTACCATGTAGGTGTGCCATTGGAATATATTATGAACTGTTTCTCTTCAGTGTTAAAGGCAGATACAGGATTCATCCTAACTCCTTTTTCTAAAAATGACTTTCTGGAGGAACTCACAGCCCTCCCTAGGTCTAGCCATTCTAGCCATCTGTGATGAAGCACTCAGTCATTCACTCACTCATTCCTCAAACACTAACTGGCCTCCAATTACACATCCTTTCTGTGCTCTAGATAGACACACAAACCAAAGAGTCTCTGCCCCCAAGTCAGAGGTCGTGCAGGCCGCAGACTGATAAAACCTCTTCCTTCCCTGGGCTCCATGCATTCTAGCCACATTCACAAAGTGAGTGAATTCCACATTTCAGTCCTGAGTTCCTGGAGGTCAGCGGCCCGGGCTAGCGCACCTGTGCATTCTGCGTGCCTCCCCTCCACCCCCGCCCCCACCCAGTGCCTGGGTGGTTGGTCACTTCCGAGGGACTAGATGCTGTAGGAAGCACTGTTTTAGATACAGAACCTGAGGAGCATCACACAGTTAACTTCAGCAGTTCACCGATCCCAGGCTAAATGCCGGACTCCTGCTGGAAGGTAGGAGAGGGATTATTTTAAATGCAATTATCCTCTTCCTTCCCCAAATTAAAGAAGAGGATCACTTGAGTGTGTGGGAAAATGTTTCTCAATCTTTTTAAACTCATACTCTACCGAGATGTGGTCACACTTTACTTCTGAGCTTTGCACACAAAGCTCGCTCTATATATCTAGAATTTCCCACTGATTACGGGTTTTCATACTACACGTGCATTTTACTGAAATATGCCCAGTTCTTGCCCTTGCTCCTCCCTAGCTCAAACCACGGATGTTCAACCTCTTACTCTGAAAATTGGTAATTAGAGGGGAGAATGTAATTCTGCCTTTTTAGAAGGAACTTAATAGTTCATCTCTACTAATGACAAAAAGCTCTTCTTTATATATGAATGTCAGCCAGTAAATGTAGATCAGAACAACAAAATTTATTTATTTATTTTTTGGCCGCATCATGCGGCTGACAGGATCTCGGATTCCCAGACCAGTGACTGAACCTACACCCTTGGCAACAGAAGTGTGGAGTTCTAACCACTGGACCACCAGGGAATTCCCAGAATGACGGAATTTGAAAATGACCACTCTACAACTCCCCAAGAAACAACTGATCCAGCAAGGACCATCAATGGAGGCCAAGATGGTTCTAAGAAATTTCTTTTTGGGGAACAGGGTTCTCAGTCGGTGCCAAAGCATCACCCACAGAATGGCATGCTTCAGTTTTATGAGACGACAAAAGTTTAGGGGATTAGTTGCAGGACAATGCAAATGTACTTAACACTCCTGAAAGTGAAAGCCACTCAGTTGTATGCGACTCTTTGCGACCCCGTGGACAATACAGTCCATGGAATTCTCCAGGCCAGAATACTGGAGTGAGTAGCCATTCCCTCTCCAGGGGATCTTCCCAACCCAGGAATCGAACCGGGTCTCCTGTAATGCCAGTGGATTCTTTACCAAATGAGCTATCAGGGAACTGTACCCTTAAAATTGATTAAACTGATAAATTTTATGTTATTTGTGTTTTACCACATTAAAAACAAAAAAGAAAGAAAAGAAATGAAAATGCAGGTCTATCAAGACACATATTTGAAAACCAAATTGGATATCTAGCTGAATTGTAGCACTCTTTTTAGTTGAAAACAACTCAGGGAAGAAAAAGGGAAGATGTGGTTCCTTCTCCCTCACCCCCAAATCCACCAGATTATAATGAATGCAGTTGTGAAAATAATATATCAGGTGAGCAACAGAAGGGCCACAAAGTGTAAGATGTAGGGGCTGAATCTGAATTGTAGCACTCTTTTTAGTTGAAAACAACTCAGGGAAGAAAAAGGGAAGATGTGGTTCCTTCTCCCTCACCCCCAAATCCACCAGATTATAATGAATGCAGTTGTGAAAATAATATATCAGGTGAGCAACAGAAGGGCCACAAAGTGTAAGATGTAGGGGCTGAAGTGCATGATGGGTATGGCCAGCAGCACGGTATCCAGAAGCAGGGCAGGCTACACAGCCTGTGAGGCTGGGGAAGCTTCTGCAGAAGGAATGAGGCCTGGGCCCCACAGCAGGAAAGGGAGGCAAAGACCAAAGATGAGGACGAGGAAGGAACGGGGCTAGGAAGGGGCAAACCACCTGTCAGGATTTGCAGGGACTGAGGCACAGGGGACACAGAACGCTGCCATCAACTGCAGTCGATGGGGGAAGTGATGATAGGTTTTCACTCCAGGAACAACCTGATAAAATGTGGCTTTTCGGGAGATTAATTTTGAATTGGTATGCTGGGAAGATGGAGACAGGGAGGCCAATTAAGCAGCTATTATAAAAACTGAGGCTTGCCTGGGGTGGGGGCAGAGGGAGTGGAGGGAACGGAGAAGGGCAGAGCACTGCTCCTACAGAAAGAGCAGGAGGGTGAGAGGAAGGGAGGGAGGGTCTTTCTCAAGACAGTGGCTAAGGGGAGATACAAAGAAAGCTCTGCACTTGCACTGTGTCTAGGGGGACTGGGGGTGCAGTGAGAACCGCCATGAGGGGCTGCCCAATACAGCACACCAGAGGGGTGAGCAAGGAGCAGGCGGGCTCCCGCAGAGCAAACCCTGGAGGGAGGGGAAAGCCAGGAGGGGGAGCCAGCAGGGCAGATGCAAAAGTGGGCATCACCAAAACTCCGGAAAAGAAAATAAGGTGTCCCGAACGCTTGAGGGCAGTCTATCATCTAATGAAATCCCTAACAATCTCATTTGGAGAGCAAACAGCCTCCCAGTCTAAGGCTGGATTATTCTATATTGGATTTGCACAGAACAGAGCCAGCTCTCTTTTTAAAGGTCTTCTGCCAGTAAGTGTCTGGTCTGAGCCTCTGAAAGTGGCAGGGCTCTCTTGAGTCCGTTTGCCCTGCTTCCGCAAAAGATGGCAAGGAGGGACACAACGGTCAAGGTCAAGGGTGTAGTGCCTGGAATCTAAGGGCAGGGCTCACCAGGCTGATGCCGGTCGGTGGGAAGAATGGAGCCAGCCTCACCCAAACGCGCCTCATTTCACTTTCCCAACATTTCCCTTTCTTCCTGACAGTCTGAAGCAGATTCTGTCGTGTGGGAAAGGTCCTCCATCCCACGAGCTCTTGGCCTCTCTGGGAGAATTGAAACACTGGCCAGCACACCAAGTGACTGGGGCCCATGAAAGGTCACTTGAAACCCCACACTGATGAGGGAACTGAGTAGGAGGGACAGTGCTAAAGAGGAAACACATGTAAAACCACCGAGAGAGAGAGAAACTCCAGTTCCCTCTAGGATCAGCCAGGCCCCCACGTACCAAATGCAAAATGCCCTAGTTAATGGGGAGTAGCTGAAAGCCAGAATCATGGACTTGAACATTACCACGTGGCCCTGCCTGCATATGGGAGATGCATTCTGTGTCTCTCTCAGCTACTCCAGTCACAGACTCCTCTTTGTCACGGCCCCTCAGCCAGTCACAACTAGGGTGTCTCTATAGCTGCAGAAGGCAAAGGTCTTTCACACCCACTTAGCAGGTGCACTGCCCCTCAAAAGGACAGCTCTAACTGGCAGGCAGTGAAAAGGAGTCTCCATTCCATCATCCAAAGGAGCACATCCTTCATGAAATTACTAACAATCCCAACGTCAAGAGGGAAACTGAAAAGCGGCCGAGAAAATGTTCAAAAGGAGGAAAAAAAGAGAGAAATCATCACTGTAGATAGATGCCCCTGGAGTTGCTTGGCAACCATCTTTGCTAACACCTTCTCCCAAAAAGGAACAGTTTGAGTCAGCTCCTGAGATATCCCCGAGGCCAGGGCTCTGACCACAGAGGCCCCAGAGCTGGGGCTTTGGGATGAAAAAGCATTTCACTGAGGGGAAGACCTGGGGCCCTATCAGCAGGCCACTGGCTCACACACGAGGGGGAAGAAAAACATAACCATTTTGTTTAAAGATCATGTCTTTTGAGGCAGGGCTGGTACTCGAGTGAGGCAGGGCTGGTACTAGGGTGAGGCAAGTGAGGTGCTCAGGCTGCAACATTTAAGGAGGCCCACGCTCTGCACTCGCAGGAGCCTGTGTGAGCATCTGTAAATGTGTGTCCTGGATGCCCTGCTGGCCTCACCTTAGTTCAAGCCCTGCTCCTAGGCAACATTAGGACACAGTGCTTAAGAGTAGTATCTCTGGGGGACTTCCCTGGCAGTCCAGCGGTTAAGACTCTGTGCTTCCAAGGCAGGGGGGACAGGCTTGATCCTTGGTCAAGGAACAGATATCACATGGCATATGGTGCAGACAAAAATTTAAAAAAAAAACAAAAAACTACTGTCTCTGAAATCATCCCGCCTCTCAGTTCAAATCCCAGCTCTTCTTCCTCACTGTATCACCTTGGGTAAATCACTTAACGTCTCTGAGCCTGTATGCTAATCTCTAACACGAGACTGATAACAGGAATTGTCTCACAGAATGTCATGAAGATTACACGAGAAAAATGCACATTTAGTTCTATGTCTGGTATCTACTCAATAACCAGTAAATGAAAACTAGGATTGTTACTTTTAAAAACACATAAGCAGCATCATCAATTTTTAAAACATGTAAGCAGCTCCCCAGAATCCCTTAAACTGAGCCTATGGAAACCAACTGTCTGGGAGTGGTCCTGGTGTCTCAGATTTTTAAGAGCTTCACAAAGAATTCTCAAGGTGGGCAGGGTCAAGTGCTACTTCCTGTAACCAAAGTTCAGTTATATCAGAGCCACCGGGGAAGCTTGTTAAAATGCACACTCCTATGCTCTAGGCCCGGGGAAGGCAATGGTACCCCAGCCCAGTACTCTTGCCTGGAAAATCCAATGGACGGAGGAGCCTGGTGGGCTGCAGTCCATGGGGTCGCTAACAGTCGGACAGACTGAGCGACTTCACTTTCACTTTTCTCTTTCATGCATTGGAGAAGGAAATGGCAACCCACTCCAGTATTCTTGCCTGGAGAATCCCAGGGATGGGGGAGCCTGGTGGGCTGCCGTCTATGGGGTCACACAGAGTCGGACACGACTGAAGTGACTTAGCAGCAGCAGCAGCATGCTCTAGGCCGAGTGCTTCTGATTCAGTGTCACTGCAATCTGGGATGCTAAGTTAAGTACCTAGGTGATTTCAACACAGGGTCCCCAAAACGGCTATACTTTGGAAAACTGAAACTGACTCACCCTTGAAAACTCACAGCGCAGGAACATAGGTCCAACTCCTCTTGTTTTTATTCCTGGCATCCTTAAAGCACCAGGGATAAAATGTTGACTAAAGATGCCCAGTGAGCCCAGGCATACTCCTGGAGCAGTAAGGATGTTATGTGCCCCTTGGAAGTGGCAGCTCGTGTAAGGCAAGGAAAAGGATCCAAGTGTCTGGTAAAAGTGACAACCATCATAACAAAAGCTTACATTTACGAGTACCTAATGTATGCCAGATAGTACTTCATGTATTTTCACATCAACTCTAAGAGCTGGTATTATTCCTATTCTGAAAATGATGAAACTGAGGCTCAGAAAAGTTACCTTACTACACAGCTTGTAAGTGGCTAGGTTCAAATTTAAATAATGCTCCATGAAGCTTCTGAGTCTGCAACATCAATGTATACTTGCAATAAAATATACCTAAAATTTTTATCATTTAGCCATTTTTAAGTGTTTGGTTCATTGTCACCACCATCAATCTATCAGAAGTTTTTCATTTTTCCCACCTGGAACTCTATACCCATTAAACACAGATTCTCAGGAGAGAATTCCCCCTCCCTAGCCCCTGGTAACCCTGTTCTCAACGTTCTCTACTCTTGTTCTCAATGAATTTAATTCTTTTAGGAACCCTGCGTAAGTAGAATCATACAGTATTTGTCCTTTTGTGGCCATTATGCTCTTAAAAAGAACTAGACACCACCTTGGCCTGACACGACCAAATTAAGCACGTGTCTCAACCATCTTCCATACCCTGGTTAGTGTCATCAGTTTGGATGTCCTGTCTCCCCACCCCCAACCTGGGACTCCATGACCTATTGGAGTACTGGGGCAGGGTCACAGAGCTCCTCCACTCTCACCGTCCCCCAGCAGAAGGTGTCCTTGAACTGTTCATATTCAGAGAATCACAATCAGCTTCACAGTGCAGGTTTGCTGATAGCTGCTTCTGTGTTCAAAGAGCCTGTCAGTGAGTCACTTTTATCTCTTCCTGGTGTTACTCTGTCCTGCCCTAGACAGTGTTTACTTGGTTTACTTTTTTCTTTAAGCACCCGATCCCGAAAATTGGCAAGCAGAATTATGTTACGAAACCACAGGTACAAGGATAAAGCATCCATACAAAAACAAAAGCTTTCCCCACAGTGGAATTCCAGCTTGACTTGGCGGCAACAGTATAGCCAAGACTAACACCGGAACGGTAACGGTCCTTGGCCTCAGCTCCCTTGCAGGAAGCACTTCCCTAGACTCTCATCATTAGTTCAAGTGCCTCCGGGTCCAAACCCGGGTCCATTCGGCTGATGCAGCCAATCTGAGCTCTGCCACGGGAAGGAGTAAGAGAGCCAGCCAACCAGCATTAGCTGGGAGCCCATCCTCGGCACAACATCGTACCAAGAATTTTAGGAGAGAGAGACACAAGGAAGTCAGCCCTTGACATTCAGCTTCTGTAGTTTGGAAAAAGGTCAACCCATTGACCAACCTTCTCCCTTTCCATTATGGCTACCTTCAATTACTGCAGGCATGATTAGATTCCCAGTGGTCAAGCCCTGGAGATTCTCCCATGGTCCCCATGAGGCAAGACAGGTGTAGGGGCTCCCAAGAAGTGACCCGCAACACTGGGGAAGGTAGATGCCCCTCCAGCCCTCTGCAAGGAGAGGGGCAGCCTCTCCTCAAGGTGCTGCCGGCCTGGGGGAGGGACATACAGTTGTGGGCAGCTACTCCTCTGACCTTTCTGAAGTCGTCTGTCTTGCTCCCTGGCACAGGGGTGTGCTCCAGCCTCACTTCCATGTCCTAGGATTTTCTCAGTGGTGCCGGGTCCACAAACAGCTGGTAGTTGTTCTTGAGAGGAGGGGTAAAGTTGGGAACGACCTACATCACCATCTTGGTGATGTCACTTCCGAGTTTCCAGATGTGAACACTGGGCCACTTCAGGGGTTGTGGTGCTCGGGTAAAAAGATGTTGATGAGGACAGGGCCTTGGTGTGTCTGCTGCTATCACTTTATGTCTACTTCCAAAGGATGTGATGAATGAAACAAAACGTCAAGAATGAAAGGTTAGCCCGAAGGATATAAACACGATGCACACAGAAAACCAGGCAAAATCCAAATTTGTCTTTCTTAAACCACTTCTGGATTGGAGACAGCAGGCCCCTGTAAGCCACTGGCTTGAGTGAACATGGCCTTCTAGTCGTAAATAACACCACAGACCACTTGGCACATGGGCCAGAGCCCTAAGGAATTAGATCCTCCTCTGCTCTCCCTATTTTCTAATCCTTAACATGGAAATCCTGAAACCAGCCGCTCTGCTCTCCATCATGTGCATCCCCATTTCAGACAAATCCCAGGGGTAATCAACTGCACAGAATGCCAGTTGTATTTCCAGCCTGACTTTAAATATAAACTGAAATCCTTAATGCTTCACCATGCTGCTTTTGACATCAGGGGCCCCCATACAATAAATGCATTATCAGAATCGGTGGCTTGGGGTCTCTTCCACCCACAGTGAGGGAAGGCTGAGCCGAACCTGAATCTCAGTGGTATAACCATTTACTATGGACATGGAGTTTCGGAGGGGTCATCTTGGAAATCTGGAGGAAAGCTCTGTGAAGGGTGGAGTCTTCTCCATTTAGATGCTTCCAAATGTAGCCCCCTGCGGACAACAGTCACAGCTCCACACCTGCCTGCTGAGGATTCAGTAAGGCCACCTCACTGGGAACTTGGGCCTAAGACATGGACAGATAGTAGCAGCACATGGCCGAGTCTGTTTCTCTTGTGTTCTTACCTTTCCAGCCCCATGTTACACCAGTGGTTCTCTTATCAGGGTGATTTGGCACCATCCCAGCCCACTCCTGGGATCTTGGGCAGTGTCTGGAAACATTTTTGGCTTTTTCAACTCAGGGGAAGGAGGTTCCACTGGAATCCAGGGATAGGGGCTAAGGATGCTGCTAAACATCCAACAACATCCCAGGTCAGTGCTCTACCACAAAGAAGTAGAGTCCCTGCTGAGAAACTGTACCACTCTCTGCTTCGCTATTGTCACGCAAGTGACAGACTTTTTAGTTTCTAGAACATTCCATATTTTCTCACACTTTGGGCCTGCACACACATTGTTTCCTTTAAATCTGTCCTGCCCAGCTCTGCATATTCATTCTCCAGGTTTTAGCATAAATAACATTTCCTCAGGAATACACACCCTGAGCCCCGAACCTAAATTAGGCCCCCCATCATGCTTTCCAGTGGTACCCCCGTTTTCCCTTTCTGAGCACTCATCATGGTTGCCATGACTTTTTTAACATTTGCCTTGGCTGCTAGGACAGGAACATCATGAGGGCGGGGCTCGTGCTCGTTCACGGCTGTCCCGCCCGGCCTAGCGCAGTGTCGGCCCACTGTCACTCGGTCTCAAAGGCATGACGACGGCCAGGACAGCAGAAGCAGAGATTAAAACTAACCAAGGGATTTCCCTGGTGGTTCAGTGGTTAGGAACCCACCTTCTAATGCAGGGAACGTGGGTCTGATCCCTAGTCGGGGAATGAATATCCTACATGCTGTGGGGCAACTAAGCCCGTATGCCACAACTATTAATACTAGGCCACACACCACAACTAGAGAGGAGCCCGCTTACTGCAACTACTGAGCCTGTGTGCTGCTAGGAAAAAGATCCCGTGCGACCCACAAAAGTCCTGAGTGCCATAACTACGACTTGATGCAACCAAAAATCAATACAAATCAACCAATAAATAAAAACTAAGCAAGACACCCAGAGGCTTAAACTACTCTCTCACTATGCTGTTGTTTACTCACTAAGTCGTGTCTGACTCTTTTGCAACCCCATGGATAGTAGCTCGCCAAGATCCTCTGTCCATGGAATTCTCCAGGCAATACTAGAGTGGGTAGTATTTCCCTTCTCCAGGGGATCTTCCCAACCCGGGGTCTTCCCAACCCAGTGATCGAAAGCAGGTCTCCCGCATTGCAGGCAGATTCTTTTACCAGCTGAGCCACAAGGGAATACTGGAGTGGGTTGCCATTTCCTTCTCCAGGGGATCTTCCCGACCCAGGGATTAAACCCACATCTCCTGTATGGGCAGGCGAATTCTTTACCACTGAGTCACCAGGGAAGCCCCATCTTCCCACTATGCAGGCACAAAAGAGAGAGGCAGGCTGAACTGTCTCTGATGTGGACCACTACCTAAGATAAGTGGAAATGGCAAGATACTAGGCGATACTTATAGGATGTTACCAGCCACGTGGGTAGAGCAGGCAGGAAAAACTACCCATATATCTACTTGAATGCACTTAGAGGATCTTGCAAAGGATACACAAGCAACTGGGAACAGGGGTAAAAGACTTTCTTTTTCACTGCATATCCTTCTCAACGTTGTAACATGTGAACATGATTGAAAAAATAAGGAACATTTGAAAGAGAGAGAGAGAAACAGTTTACATCTTCCAGCTATAAAAGTGTCATTCCTTCCTGTAGACTGACTTGATGAGAACCTAGCACAGGCTAACTGGGCTTAGGCAGCAAGATCACATGCAGTGTTTCCAAGTGTGCCCAACCTGCCTAACTTCCTATTTTGGGAGGAGCTAGAGAAGGAAATGGCAACCCACTCCAGTGTTCTTGCCTGGAGAATCCCAGGGACAGAGGAGCCTGGTGGGCTTCCATCTATGGGGTCACACAGAGTCGGACACGACTGAAGTGACTTAGCAGCAGCAGCAGAGCCACACTTTCTCCACAGAAGAACTCAAGTACATAGAAATACATGTATGTATAAAAAGATACTTATTTTAGAAGCTCCGTATTTTCAAAACTAGATGGTATTGAAAATGCCCACTCTCAGCTTTGCCATCTTGGTCATGGCGCTCCCCCTTCTCTATCAGCTGGATGAAACTGTGAAGTTGACTCATTCTCCAAGTCCTCTCCTCCTTTACGTCTTTCCTCCCTATCACACTGAGGCCACTCCACTTCTCCTATCCTTTCATCGCAAGCACTGGGCAAAAGAAGAGAGATGATAATGAAATGCCAAAGTGAACAAATGTTGCTGCTTATTAGCAAACGGGGAGGAAGGTAGGCTTAATGGAGAAAGAAGTTGAAATTAATGGTGAAAATGAGGTTTATCAGTGTAATCTGTGGACTGGGTGTCTTCCCATTGCCTATTAGCATAGATAACAGAGTTGTCTGTATAATGATAAAGGGGACAAGTCTGCAGTTTCCCATAAATCTCAACCACTTGTCACCAGCTTCCCTGACTTGGATTCCAAGAACCCTTCGTTCTTATCAGGTCAGTTGCCATCTTTTCTCTAATTTGCCCCCATCCAGCTATAACTGAAAAATTCTTAAACTTGAGTTCCCTGCTTCCTCCTGTGCTCCAGCCTAACTCCACCAGCATTAGCAGAACACCAAACTCTCACAGTCACAGCAAGATCTTACTGGCCCCAGAACAGTTTTCAGATTGGAAGCATTCCACAAGTTTACCTACATCAAATCAAAACACACTGATGCATAGAAACACACCTGAAGTAACGAAGGTCAGCCTCCAAAGAACCCAAACAAAGATCCACTGAGGACTTGCTATCCTTCCTGATCAACAACTCATCAATCATTTAAAAAATATTTTTTAAAACATCCTGGTCCCCAGAAAGAACTCTGCAAACTCTTCTCAGCCATAAGTCCCAAACTGCCAAAGTAATCTTTTCTAGCACTTGATAAAACTTATCAATGACTATATATCAACTATACTCCATCAAAAGCATGGATATCACAGAAATCAGCTTTCAAAAAATCTTCAGCTTTATAAAATTATGATAACATGGTTTACTCTAGAAATAAACATTCTGATTGGGTATATCTTTTCCATTCATCACTGGTTAAGTTAAAAATCCCCATTAATTCTAATAATAAAATTTTCTAGAACTAGCTTCATTAATATATGATGATGATAATCTTAATAACATCTAAAAAATAAGAAAGGCACAAATTCATTAAGCATTTACTATGCGCTAAACTCTTTTGTATTGTCTCAGTTAATCCTCACAACAACCCTGCTATTATCTCTGAACTTTTTGGGCAACTTGATGTATAGTTCAGGACATCGATGAGCCATACATACCTGGTCCTTACTTATAAATGCACATTCTTTAAAAAAATAAAACGTTCAGGTGAGGCAATTAGAAAAGAGAGGCATCTTTCTAAATTACGAAGTTTTCCCCCAATTAGCTTAGAAAAATGTCTTCCAATAAATCTATGAAGCTAGAGAAAGAAATTTTTTTTTAAAGGTTAGCTAGATGAATTGGCCTTCTTTGGAATTTCCTATCATAATGGCAGCTCACAGATTAGGCTAATAAGGTTTCTGGGAGCCTCCCTTTGAGGAAATCTTAGCACTTCAGATCCAGGTCTATCCCCTCTCCACTATGGGGAACACATCACCCTGGGTTTTGGTCACAGACCCTTAGTCTTCTCAGTCTTAAAGGCCACACACCACTCACAAACTATTTGCAGGACAATTAGGCTTGTGCATGAGATGCAGTGATGTTTGGCAACAAGAGCTTATACAGAAAAGCAAAGAAGTCCAGTAGTTGCAGCTTAAGATATTTCTAATGTGAAGCCTTGCTTTTTGCTGTTGCTTAGTCACTGAGCTGTGTGCGACTCGTTGCAACCCCACAGACCGGAGCCCATCAGCCTGCTGTCCATGGGATTTCCCAGGCAAGAACACTGGAGTGAGTTGCCATTGCCTCCTCCAAGGCATCTTCCTGACTGAGGAGTCAAACCCACATCTCCTGCACTGGCAGGTGAATCGTCTACTGTTAAACAGTCTGTGCAGTATGACTGCATCTCAAATGTAGGTACATTCAATAAAGGAACTTAAGTTCATAGGTCTCAGAGGGACCAGAGGAGATTTTAAAACCACTCCCTTGCTTTACAAGAAACAGAGCAGGCCCCAACAAGGAAAGTGAGGTTCCCAAGGTCATACACTGGAATTAGAAAGTGGATTCAAAGCCCTCTCTCCTGCTCCCTTCACCCTTCAGTCTGCCCTCAATATAACCCCACATGACTATATCCAAGCACAGAAATAACTATGCCTTCTGAACCCAAGTGATGATCTGGCAAGGTTCAAAAGTATTTGCCCAAAAAAAAAAAATAACCATTTGTCAAATTCCTCTTGACATGATTGTAGCTAACTGTGGATAAACCGTAACATGAATGTGAAGACTTTATTGCAGAAATCTCAAATCATTCGGCTAACATTTCATACTGATATAGCTGGAGGTGAAGTAGAAAAAGATTCAAGGAATGGAGAAGGAAATATATTACAATAGTCAGGTTGTTCAAAAGTCTACAAGTCCTTCCTTCCTTCTGAAGCTGTGGCCAGATGGAGGCAGAAGATAAAATGATTCTTTTTTCATTTTTTCCAGCCTGGCTTTTCCCTCAGAGTTTAGTCCATAAAAAATATCATATCACAATGTTCACAGCAGCATTATTCACAACAGTAAAAAGATGGAAACAAGCTAAATGTCCATTAACGGATGATAAACAAAACATGATATATACATACAATGGAATATTATTCAGCCATAAAAAGGAGTGAAATTCTGATACATACTGCCTCATGAATAAACCATGAAAATATGATGCTAAGTGAAAGAAGATGGACACAAAGGGTCATATATTGCAAATATATAGTATCTAGAAAAGGCAACTTCATAGAGACAGAAAACAGAATACAAGTTTCCAGGGCTCAGCCCCAGGGGAGGGGGAATAGGAAATTATTATATTAATATAATGGAGACAGAGTTTGTGGCTGAGATGATGAAAAAGTTCAGGAAATGAATAGTGTTGAGAGTTGTACAACACTGTGACTATACTTAATATCACTTAGTATACTTACTAAGTATACACTTAGTATACTTAGTATACTTCAGTATCACTGAATTGTAAGACTTTAAAATGATTAAAATGATAAATTTTATATTTTTTATAATAAAAAAATTCACATCAAAATCTAGATCATATACCTTCATTTCTTAATTGGAATTCCTAAATTCACCTATTAATTGCTATTAAAGCAGTCTCAAGACCTGCTTACTACTGATGACATCCTGGTCTTTCTATGTACGCTCACTACCTGGAGAAAAACAGTCACACCCAGGCCACATTGTGTCCTGCAGAGATCCATCCACAATCAAGTACCTGAGACTTCCCACACAATGACGCCAGCAAGGCCAACGGCAAGACGAAAGCAACCAGTGTTTCTGGGGACTTTGGCAACCAAATATCCTAATACCAAGTCTCAGCTAAACCTTTAAGCTCCTCACCACGGGAAGGAGAGATACAGTTCGTGTGTATATATACACACACACAATCTATCCATGAAGAAAACTGTGTGCGTATACAGGAACTCCAGGAACTGCTAACCCAGGCCTGCTCCACCGGGCCCACGAACAGAGATTTCAGCCCATACATGTCTATTTCGTAAACTGAGCAATCGCACACTTACGCTGAAAAGTGGGGCTCCGCAATACAAATGCACACAATCAGGAGCGAAATCTTTGTATCTTCACAGGTGAAAGCAAGATGTAAGCTCACATCTTTACAGATGTAAGCAAGATGTACCACTTGTGGCTTCTAAGGAAAGGAAAGCTTTACATTTTTTTCCCCCCCTTAAAAGAATCTATTTCTCATGAGGCAAAGAGAATCTGAAAATAAGGGTCTTCTGAAATAGAAGCTTGGGGGAGGGTGCAGAATATTTTTTTGTGTTATAGTCACAATCAATCAGGCCTAAGAGGTGCCAATTCTGGGCCATACCATGACCATTATTCAACTTTAAAGGTTTTCACAAGCTCATCTTTTCTGGAAACCTCTTCATTGCCACTGGTCTGATAACTGGGTCCCATAAGTTTTTAAGGGTGTCAAGAGTTTGTCTGTGAAGAAAAACAATTTCCAGTGATACTTTCCAATGCCAACACACATGGACACTGAGCACAAATAAGCTGCCACTTTTAAGAAGGCCACTTGACATCATCCCCTTGTGCATCCTAAAGACACATGTCAAGATCACACTAAGATATTTAGAGGCAAACATCTTTAGAATACGGTTTCGTTTCCAATCAAAGTGCTTAATTAGCAGAAACATTATGCTAGAGAGCTGTCCTTGAATATGCATGCATTTTTAACCTCCATGTCATTTTTTTTCTGAAGCACAAATTCTCCTCTCACTGGATGGTCAGGAAACAATTAGGCACAGAAAACCAACTGTCTGAGGTGTGATCCACAAAACAACTTCCATCTTTCCAAGCAGGTTTCGGCTGCCTATCAGGGTGACATCGTGTATTTTATAAGGGAAACCATCCTTTGGCATCTAATGGCCTTTTTCTCCATTCATTTTGGATGAGCCAGGCTCCTATGGCCTAGTTATGGCTGAACGCTTTCCACACTTCCCGCCAACCTCTTCTGTATCCCTGAACTTCCTCCTACCTCCAATTTCAGTCAAACACATTTACAAGACACCAGTTAGTAAATCACAATTCAACTGAACCCATCCATTCATTCAACAGAAAGTGGTCTCTGGAGTTGCTCCATGTGAAGCCCATAGGCCACAGTTACATACGATAGACTTGCAAACATGAAGAGGCCATGATTTATTTATGATGACCATGTGTGTTTGATGCCCAGTTCCAGCAGGCTGTGGCTTCACTCACCTGCCTCTGTCTGGGATGACCTAGCTACTCACTGCTCCATTTTAGGTACTGTATTTCCACGCTGGGGAAACAGAGATGGGTGACCGGCTGGAGGCTATATACACAGATGACCCTGCTCACCACATTAGAATCTGTGACCAAATGTAAAGTGGGCCAAACGTAACTTGCTGCAAAGGTTTGCCATGTACCATGGTTTTTAGTGGAGAAGTAACTGCTGGGATGACTGACCACGTGGGGCTCATTAATCTGTTGTGTATTTACCCACAAGGAAGGCTGGGATGCTTGTGAGTGGAGCCATGCTCCTCATTTCAACAATTTCCACCCCCCACCCATTTGGCAATAATGCTCCAAAGGCGAATAGCAGATATGTATCAGAAGGTCCAAATGTGGACTCCAGCTGAAGTGCAGGAAACTTCTGCCTTCAATAGTCTCGACCCCTCTACCCCCCAGTTGCATTTGTACTTTGAAAGAAGTTAACATGAAGCAGTAGTCACCTGGGCGTGCTCAATTTTTGACAAGCCTTAGTCACTCTGTACCCAGCAGAACAATTCACATTATAGTCGAAATCCTGTGAAGATTCTGCCACACATGCTAACACTAAAATGCCAGTAGCTCCACTTACCTTCTTTATTAAGCCTCATAACCTCCCTGCTTTTTCCACCCTCTTTTCCAGCCTCTTCTAAATCTACATCTGCAGATGAAAAAGAAAAGGAAAAAAGAAAATAAGGAAAAAAAGAGAGAAAAAAATAAGGGGGGAGGCAAAGTCAAGGGGGGAAGGGAGAGTGTTTATTTGCAAACAGATCGATATAAATACTGGATATGAAAATCTTTCAAAAACTGACAATGCAACATTTTCTCCCAAGTCCGGATTTCCATCTACCTGGCCCATATAGGTACCAAAAAAAAAAAAAACTATGCAAGCAGCAACAGAGTAGCCTTTTAAGCGGATACACCGTGGGGCTGTGAAAGCCCACCCCGCGGGCTGCCACGGGGAGAGGGCACAGACAGACAGACAGACAGCCCTGGCAGCAGGGCCTCTCTCTGTGCACTGACGATCTGTCTCTGTGTGTATTTATTTAGAGAGAGGGAGAAGCATGGAGGACACCGGGGGCCACTCTCTCTCCACACACACACTTTTTCCCAGTGGCTCTAGGTGAATGGAAAGGTTACAGGGTAATAAAAGGAGGAGGAGGCGGTGGGGTTCTTACTGTCGGAGCAGTGTAATTTGGCGGCGTCGATCCAGGAGGACCAGGGTTTGCCCAGAAACGCCTCCGGACTGGGCACTTTGCGATCCAGTGTCGCCATTGCTCTTCCTTCTTGTTGCTTTTTCCCTGTTCCTTCGGCAGCAGCAGCCGAGAGACACGGGATTCGAGAACGCTCCGACGTCATCTTCGGAACGTTCCGACATTGAGTGTTCTGAAAGGGGGAGGGAAGGAGGGAGAGATGGGAGGAGGGAGGCGGAGGAGGAGGAGAGAGCAAGGAGGAGGAGCCGGCGTTCAGCGCCCGGCCGGGCTCGGCTTGGCTCTCGGCACCCGCGGCCGCCAGGGGCAGCAGAGAGGCACCCCGAGGCCCGGCGCCTGCACGCCCGGCGCCTGCACGCCCGCCGCCGGGGGCGGGGCTGAGCGCTGGGACCAGAGGATGCAGCGCGGGGCGTGAGGATGCTGCGGCTCCGCCGGCGTCCGGCGCCGGCCAGCCGGGGTCCTAGGGGCCAGACATGCGAGAGGGCGTTGAGGGCGGCCTGGGAGGGGCGCGACCTGGGGCCGTGGGAGGGGTTGGCTTCCCCGCAGAGTTGCGCTCCAGGACGGAAAGTTTTTGCGTGCAGCCCTTCCAGCGCGCCCTGCCCTCGCCAGTTCCTGTCGCCCACGGTGAGGCGCCCCCGAGAGGATCCCTGCCGCTTAGTGGAGAGGGGCCGAGCAACGCCCCTTCCCCGACGACCACCTCAAGGGAGGAGACCCCGGTGACCTCTCCTCCCAGCCACCACTCCCTCCACCTTTTCTTCTCTTGCTCGGTGGACCTTGGGTGGTGGAGGATTCTGCGGATGCCTTTTGGGAGCTGAGAGCAATGGGTATATGGAAGTGGTTCTAAAAAGCAGGTGAGTTTGGAGCTAGAGGAGCTGCCTTCCCATCTCAGGCTGTGGGGCGTTGCAAAGCTCAGAACTCGGGGCCCCGCAATGCGAGTCTCCGTCTCTCAGAGAACCACTGTGCACACTTTGCTCCACATCCACGGTAGTGGGAGTGACGACTCACCCACTCTCCGAAGATGCTGCTTAACGGACCAAGCCCCTGGAGCCGTTTCCAGCACTTCCTCCTTTGAGAAGAGGGTCGCCCGGATTAGCGCAGGCAATCAGGGATCTGATTCTTGGGAGAATTCACTTGAGGCTTAACTGCTCTGGCCAGCTATTAATAGAGAGGAAGCGTTAAACTTCCTCTGGATTTTGGACATTTGATGCTTTCATTGAGATTCCCACCACTTCCTCCCTCCTCCCCCAGGGGTTGGCAGCAAAGGTGTTAAAGATCTTCTGGTATCTCTCATTAAAAAAAAAAATTTTTTTTTTCTAGGAATTACCTAAAATATACAGACTTTACCCCGCAATCGACATATTTTCCTCTTTTCCCCCGGCACCCTTTTAGTTCTCACAGACTATTTCTGCCCCGTGACTGAAGCTCACGGATTTGAAGTTTGTTTGTCATGAAGCCTGCTCTGGCTCTGTCATCTAATGTCCCTGCACTTGGCATCCTGTACGTCAAAGCCAGGATCAGGATGGGCAATGAAGGAGGAGCTTCCGGTTAATCTTCAGTTGTGATGTTTGTGTGAATGGGCTTGTTTTTGGTCAGACCCGAATAAATTTCATTTGCCTTTGCTCTCTTTGGAAGTGTTCCTACATAGGAACCACTAAATGGCTAAGGTGTCACAGAGTGGAGATTCTCATTTGAAGGACTGAGAGTGTTAGCAGATATTTTTTTTACTTACTGATCTCATATGTCAGACACCGCGCTCGACATTTCCATCCATCCATACATCTTTTCAATAATTATTGCTTGTCATGGACTACCATCCCCAGCAGAGAAGGACAAGTGAGACCCAGGCTAGTTCTGGTGATGATGCAATCTGATGGTCTCTGTGGAAGAAGGAAGGTGTGAAACTTACCAGCCTCTTGGAAAAACAAGCCATGTACACAGTGACTGGCCAGGTCAGTGAGTGGTGTGGCCTCTCAGAGCTGTACCTATCTGTGGGAGGAACTGAACTCTAGTTTGGAGTGATCAGAAAATGTGTCACAGAGAAGATTCGGCACAGAGGAAACTACTCTGCTCTGCACTTTGGAAATGGGAGAGGATTTATAATGGTAAGGTGAAGACTGGTCTTGCCAAGGGAAGGGGGAGTATTGGTGTCAGCAGAGGCTTCAAGCTGAGCAAGTGTGGTATGTTTTGGTGTTGAGTGTGGTTTACCTGGGATGATGGATTATTATTTGGGATTTGGGAGTGATAAGTTTGTAGTCAGACTTGGGTCAAATTATGAAAGTCATCTTATGGCAGCCTGAAGAATTTGGGTTTTGTTGACAATGGGGAGCCACTAAAGGGCTTTCTGTAGTAAAAGGGTAAATAGAAGGTATGGCTTTGAAAGATCCCTTTCTGGCCTTGGTATCCAGGATGTATTGGACTAGAGAAGCTGGTGAGAAAAGTAGTGATGCACTGTTCATGGTGGAAGAAACGAAAGCCTGAACTTTGGTGGCCTCTTGCATATGGAGAAGAAAGAGCAGGTATGAGAGACACTGTGAAATAAGGTGCCTCATCCAAGGATGTGCTGCATGACTGGATTTGGGGAAAGGGAGAGAGAGAGAGAGAGCTCAGAGGTAGAAGTAATGAGATCTCGGAACATTTTCCTCTTCCCCTACAGCTTTCCAATATTCTTTCCATTTTGGTGTTTATTCCTCTTTGTATATGCAAAGGTAATATGCAAAGGTGGTAGGCAGCCTCTTGGATGACCCCAGTGATTCCCACATCTTCATGTGCATGTCCTACTGTGTGGGCTGGACCTAGTGACTTGTTTCTAACCAACAGAATGAGGCAGAGTGATGTTCCTTCAGCGGTTAGGTTACAAAAAGACTGTGGCTTCTGTCTCGCTCACTCTTGTTCTCGTTGACTTGCTCTTAGGGAAGGCCACAGCCATGTTGTGAGGTACCCAGTGGAGAGGTGGGTGTGGCAGGGAACAGAGGAAGCCTCTGGCCAACAGTCCGTGAGGAACTGAGGCTCTTTGTTCAGTAGGCTGTGAGGTGCTGAATCCTGTCAACAGCCACGTGAGTCTGGAAGCGTATTCTTTTCCAGTCAAGCCTTGAGATCACAGCCCCGGCCCTCAACTGTGAAAGACCTTGAGTCAGAGGCTCCCAGCTAAGTCAAGCCTGTATTCCCCACCCACATAAACTGTGAGATCGTTAGTGCTTGTCATTTTAAGTCATTAAGTTTTGGGGTAACTTGTTACATAGCAATACATAACTAATACAGAGTGCTTTGGGTGTAAAGTGATAGCATAACAAAAAACTTACTAGATAAATACATTTAACAAAGGAAAAAGTCTGAGCAGTGTTCCCTTGTTTCTCTTTTGAGCCTGCTGTGACTTGTATATCATTTGTCTTTCTAAAACTTTTTGCCAGCTTTTTGCAACTGGTTTACACTAGTATCTCCTACATGCTGAGTTTGGTATTTTATCTTTTGGGTACTCAAGTCTTTGCTGTTTAAGCTCAGTCATTACTTCATAGAGAGCCCTTCAACCATAAGGTCATTATGTGGCTGCTGGGAAAATTCTTTACTGATGCCACCACAATTGTGGCCATTACAACCCTACTCTCCTGGAGGTATGTGGAGGGTACGGTGATTAAGGGACTCAAGCCCAAGGGCTGGGGGTTAGTGACTTGAACTTCCAGAAGATTCTGTCTCTTCTGGGAGCCCCTATAAGTCACTCAAAAAAGAAAAAGAAATGAAAGCTTGTATATCATCAGGAAATGTCAGGACATCTAAGGTGCAGGAGAAACAAAGCCCTGGCTCACTATTTTAACATTACTACTCCAGCTGAGTTTCTCAAGTTATTTCTGCCCAGCTCTCTGAAGATGGTATGACAGCCCAAATAGTATTCCCTTCTAACTGGGAGGATTTTAGTTGGCAACATAGTAAAGTATGGGCTGGAACCTCAAAATGATGTGACATCTCTCAAAAACAAGACTTTGGATACCATTGCCATGTTTCACTGATAGAACATGTATACATGATTGCAGTTAGAATTGCCAGGTGTAATTGTAGTCTCCACTCTAAGCCTTCCATAGTTACTCTGACTATAGAGATAACAATAACCATATCCCATCTATGACTTTGTAACTGTGGATAACATGGCCATCAATTAAATTACACTGCTGGGAACCAGAGAATGAAGAAAGCCTTGCTCATCCAACTACTAGACTTTTACACTTGACTTTAGATGAAAATTGAGGTCAGTTGGGAGTAGTATTAGGGTCAGCATGGTGCATATATATTTTTATATACACGTCTATACTTACATACCAACTATGTATATAGCAACTTTATTGCAGACTTGAATTTCTTTTGGTAGTAAATAGTCACAAATTTTTTTAGTGACAACAAGAATCTTACACATCTTTAATAGGAATAAATTGACCTGCAAAACAGTAATTTAAAGCATGTTAGTATAATGTCTGTGTGATAAAACTGTCTAGCAAAGGTGTAACACCTTCTTCCTGCATGATTAATGTTTAAGGAAGATAAAAAGGGTGCAAATGTTTTTATTGTTTTATTATCTTTCTCAGAAAAATGACAGTGGTTGGTTTAATTAAAAAGGAGACTCTCCCACAGACCAAATAAAGAAATCAATTCAATCGAGATGACAATGGAAAATACCTATTTAATTTGAATAACACCTGGTTCTGGGGAAATGTGCATCAGATACAGAGCCTGCATTCACTTAGGCTGATTCATGTGCTGTTTCAGCACATTATTGAAAAGAAGAGGGAATATTAACGCTCTCATTTGAGGATATTAAACTCCTGCTGGGGTCGAGGTGCGTGTGTGCACACCCTACTTCCTACCTAGACTGTTGTTGGGAGTTACCTGGAGGCGACAGAGAGAAAATGACATCTTCTATTAAAACGAGGCATCCCTGGAATTGTTTGATGTTCTTTGCCTTAATTGAATCCATCTATCCCATCTGCCACTCTGCTCTCTATTTTCCTAACCCTCTCTCTCTCTCTGAGAATTATAATTTGGAGGGAAGTTTGTTACATACGTTGTTACCTTTTATAAAAGCTCCCTGCATCTGGAGGGCAGGTGTGCCGTCTTACTTGCCTTGTTAGATTAGGTTGCCTGCCTCTTCCCCGCCTCCTGCATGATGGTGGATCAAATAGGACTGGGATAAAGACACCCAGTAGCACCAGGAATAAGAAAGGAAAGAGGAATTCAAGGCTTTTTGTTATTAGTTTCAATATAAGACCCTAGTCATGCCAGGTCTGAATAAACACAGACTCTACTAATAAATAATACTACAAAAACATGAAATCTGTATTCTGGCTGGGGCAAAAAAGCCAACATAGTAGTGTGTTGTCTCCAGCAGAACTGCCTTGAATCCTCTGGCATACTCAACTGTGCCTTTGATCACTCGGGACTCCCTTGTTTTTGTTGCCTAGTCTTCATCATATACTACTCTTTGCAACCCCATGGACTGCAGCCCGCCAGGCTCCTCTGTCCGTGGAATTTCCCAGGCAAGAATACTGGAGTGCATTGCCATTCCCTTCTCCAGGGGACTTTCCTGGCGCAGGGATTGAACCCGAGTCTCCTGCATTGGCAGGCGGACTCTTTACCACTGAGCCACCGGAGAAGCCCAGGTCTCCCCGGACCAGCTCTAATGCTACGGGCTAAGGTGACCTCGACTCCTCCGTGTGTGGTAAAGCCAGCTGCATACCTAACCACTACTCTTTCTCAGGGCTCGGGCAGGAAAAAAGATAGCATCTCTTTAGCCTTGTTCTAGAAATCACTTTGACCTCTTCACCTAAATATAAATAAATACATATCTAACATTAATGTACACAAATTAATTGAAGCAAAGTCCATTCACTCCAGTCAGACTACCAGTAATATAGTAGGGGAGGCAGTACTGTTGGAGGCCAGAGCACAGGCTTGAGATCAGCAGACAGGCATTAGAATTGCATTTCAGTCATGTATTTGAGAAGCTTTCTTAATCCATCTGACCCTCGGTTTCTTCATCAGTTAAATGGGTACTGAGGCTCTTTTCTTCAGATGGTTGTGAGGATTAAGCGAGATTCTGGGTACTGATCCCCCAGCGTAGGGCCTGGCACACAGTGGACAATTATAAATGTTCACTACAATTACTATTTTAGTTGCAGAGCATCCTGTGGGCAACAGCTGCCAATCAGAAACAGGCTGATCCTCTGACACTAGGAGGGCTCCTATGCTTGCTTCTGACAATGTCCTTCTCCTTAAAAAGGAAACTAAAGCTCATTTTCGTTTGAATGGGGCTGCTGCCCTGCATCCGTTAGTGGAGACCACTGTCTGAAACACCTTTTGCCTGAAACTCCATCCTGACCTGGACTTCAGGACAGGGTAAATACCCCTTTGTTCCAGGAAGACCCTAGAAGGACCATTTTGTGATGCACAAGAACTGCAAAATCCAAAGTGTGGGTGGAGATGAAACAGTTTGCATGACAGTGTAAATAGTTGTCTCAATAATAAATGGACTGGGTCTCTGCAGATTATTTTTTTTCCTAAGAAAAAGTTTTTTTTGGAAAATAATATTGAATTTTAAAAATCATGTATAAACATGTTCTCACAAGATGGTAAAACAATACAGACAAGGGGAAAATTCCCTTTGATTAACCCCTTCAAACGTCCCCAGATCACTACTATACCCTTAGCTCTGAAGGCATTTTTTCATACCATTTTTTGATACATTTACCTCCTAGATAGATTTAGCATTATAAGTCTAGATGATATTGCTATGTGTTCTTTTCTATTTTTAAAACATCAATAGCATCATTTTGCAGGGATACATACACATCTATGTATGTGTGTGCATATGTGTATGTATATATATATATATATATATTTATCCCCAGTTAAGGAAGAAGCCTTGCATGAGCATAAACATGATTGAAAGGTGCAAAAAACCATTCTCTGGATACTGGACTTTTCTTCTATAACTTTCTTTTTTCACATGTACTGTTGCATGTTATTATATATAGAAATCCCTCATTCATTTAAACTGTTCCTTAATAGCTGATAAAATGTTCCAGAGTCTATTATTGGTGGACATTTATAGGTCTGATTTTATAAAAAATAGGGTGATCAACATCTTTACTTTTATATATGCTTTCTGAGCACGAAGGAGTATTTCCACCCAATTGCTAGGCATGTACATTTTGAATTTTAATAGTTCTGCCAAATTGTCTTCTGAATTAGCTGACTGTACCTATTTCCTCATGCCCTAATTAACAATCAACATTTTCAAACATTTTAATTTTTGCCAATATTATGGTAAAAATAGCTATCAATTTGTGTTTCCCTCAGTTCTAGTGTGTTTTTGAGTATTTGTTCTTATGTCCATTGTCGGAGAAGGCGATGGCACCCCACTCCAGTACTCTTGCCTGGAAAATCCCATGGATGGAGGAGCCTGGTAGGCTGCAGTCCATGGGGTCGCTAAGAGTTGGACACGACTGAGTGACTTCACTTTCACTTTTCACTTTCATGCATTGGAGAAGGCAATGACAACCCACTCCAATGTTCTTGCCTGGAGAATCCCAGGGATGGGGGAGCCTGGTGGCCTGCCATCTATGGGGTTGCACTGAGTTGGACACAACTGAAGCGACTTAGCAGCAGTCCATTGTATTTTCACTCTGTAAATTGCTCTATCTTTTAATGATTTGCTATTGGTATTTTCTTAGATCTTTCTATTGATTTGTAAGAATTCTCTATACATTCTAGATTTAAGTCTTTTGTCTGTTGGAAAATAATGTAATTTTCCAGCTTGTTGCTTTTCTTCTCTTAATCTTATTTATTTCTTCTTTTCCAGTACATTTGTTGTTTTTACTTTTTTCATTTGAATGTAGTCAGATGTATCAGACTTGTCCATGAGGCCTTTTACTTTTTGTGTCTTGCTTAAGAAGAGCTTCTCTTCCTCAAGGTTTTTTGTGTATTTTTTAATGCCTAATAAGGTTTTTTTTTAACACTTAGGTCTTATACATTTTTGGTTGCTGCTGCCGCTGCTAAGTCGCTTCAGTCGTGTCCAACTCCATGCGACCCCATAGACAGCAGCCCACCAGGCTCCCCCGTCCCTGGGATTCTCCAGTCAAGAACACTGGAATGGGTTGCTATTTCCTTCTTCAATGCATGAAAGTGAAAAGTGAAAGGGAAGTCGCTCAGTCATGTCTGACCCTCAGCGACCCCACGGACTGCAGCCCACCAGGCTCCTCCATCCATGGGATTTTCCAGGCAAGAGTGCTGGAGTGGGGTGCCATTGCCTTCTCTGACATTTTTGGTTAATGATATAAGATAAAAAATTAATTTTTGATATTTTTTCTAACAGCTACCAGTTTTCTCAGGCATATATTGAATTGCTTATCTTTGCTATAGTGAATTCATCACATACTCACTTCCCAAATATATGGGTAAGTTTTTGAGCTCTTTTCTGTTCCACTGCTTAAACTATCTTTTCCAGCACCAATTCCTCTTTTTTTTCCATTGAAATATAGTTGATTTTGAATGTTGTGTTAGTTTCAGGTGTATACCAAAGTGATTCAGATATATATATATACGTATAAACACAGATTTTCTTTTTCAGATTCCTTCCCTACAAGATATTGAATATCCCTGGAGAAGGGCATGGCAACCCACTCGAGTATTCTTGCCTGGAGAACCCCACAGACAGAAGAGCCTTGTGGGTTGCAGTCCATAAAGTCACAAAGAGTTGGACACGGCTGAAATGACTTAGTACGCACAAGATATTGACCATAATTCCTTGTGCTATACAGTAGGTCCCTGTTGCTTATCTGTTTTGTATATAGTCGTTTGTCTCTGTTAATCCCCAAATCCTATTTATCCCTCTCCCCACTGGTAACCATAAATTTGTTTTCGATGTCCGTGAGTCTGTTTTGTAAATAAGTTCATTTGTATCATTTTTTAGATTCCACATATAAGTGATATGATATTTGTCTTCCTCTTACTTCACTTAAGTATGATGATCTCTAGGTCCATCCGTATTTCTTCAAATGGCATTATTTCATTCTCTTTTATGGCTGAATAGTATTCCATGCATATATACCACATCTTTTTTTATCCATTCATCTGTTCATGACAGGTTACTTCCATGTCTTGGCTATTGGAAATAATACTGTTATGAACATTGGGGTACATGAATCTTTTCAAATTAGAGTTTTCAACTTTTCTAGATATATACCCAGGAGTGGGATTGCAAGATCATGTGGTAATTCTCTTTTTAGTCTTTTAAGGAACCTCCATACTGTTTTCCATAGTGGCTGCACCAATTTACATTTTTACCAATAGTGTAGGAAGTTTCTCTTTTCTCCACACCCTCTCCAGCATTTATTTGTAGAATTTTTGATGATGGTCATTCTGACTCATGTGAAGTGGTACCTGGATGTAGTTTTAATTCCCTTTTCTGTAATAATTGAGCATCTATTCATGTGCCTGTTGGCTATCTGTATGTCTTCTTTGAAGAAATGTCTGTTTAGGTCTTCTGCCCATTTTTTTGACCAATTCATTTTTAAATTACTCTTGTTTCATGTTTTATGGGCTTCCCAGGTGGTAAAGAATCCACCTGCCAATGCAGGAGCCGCAGGAAGTGCAGGTTTGATCCCTTGGTTCAATCCCTTGGAGGAGGAAATGGCAACCCACTCCAGTATTTTCGCCGGGATAATCCCATGGACAGAGGAGTCTGTCAGTCTTCCTAGGGGAGGGCTACAGTCCATGGGGTCGCAAAGAGTCGGACAGGACTGACCCACTGAGCACACACACACACGTTTCATAATATGTTTTGCTGTCTTTTAGGAAAAAAAAAAATGTTTCTTTGCCATTATGTATTTAGGGTACTCTGTCTTAGTCCATTTGAGTTGTTGTAACAAGATATCACAGACTAAGGGGCTTAAAAACGACAGAAATTTATTTCTCACAGTTCTGGTGACTGGAGGCCCAGGGTTGGTGCAGGCAGATTTGATATTCATCGAGGGCTTCCTGCTTCATAGACGGCACCTTTTCGCCAAGTACCCACCTGGCAGGAGGGGTGTGCTAGCTCTCTAGGGTGTCTCTGAGAAGGGCATTAATCCCAGGCACGAAGGCTCCACTTCATGACCTAGTCGCTTCCCAAAGTCCCGTCTCCTAACCTGTCACCTTTGGGATTCGGACTTCAGCATTTGTCGCACCACATCTCATGATGGAGACTGGGCCAGATCAAGAAAATCACCGGAAACCTGGCCTCACTTCCTACTCACAGGGAACCACAGATGTGGACCCAGTGGCAACAGCCAGTTTGGACTTTTGCTGAAAGTATCTCCCAAGGTGATTTGCCAAATCACGAATCTCAGACTTAGGGAAACAAAGTTGAGAGATGGTCTTTCAAGTATTCTGTAAAGGCCAGCCTCTCTGAGTAGTGGGTGAGCCTCTGCGTGGATATTCCCATCTGTCAGTCTTCCTGGGAGAGGAAGAAAAAGCCTCGGGAAGTGAAGACTGGAGAAGAGGGAGGAGCAGGCCTGAGACAAGCTCTGGGCCCCTGCGCTTCCCAGATGGCGGTCCTCTGTAGGTCCCCCAGGTGGTAGGAATGCGGTGGATGAGCGCCTCTCAGAGGCCGGGAGCCGGCCAGGTAGCATCCAGTAAAATCTGTCTGGGATGACCTTGGCGCGACTCTGGAATCCTTCAGCCAGTGCCCTTCGGTTTGTAAGGTATTGCGTGCTGTCATTCTCTTGCTTTCCTCAAGTTTTTAAATGACCTGGTCTTAGGTAACTGTGTTGTGCGAAATTAGGTAATGGGCTTATACTTACATGGGAGCCACAGTAGCAAGGTTGCAAGTTGCTAGCTTCACTTCATGCCAGCTCTGTGTGGTAACAGCACCGTTATTCAGGAGGAGATGGCAGCCCCGAGTCTGGGAGGTGGCCAGGCACCAAGTGAGCAGGAGGATGCCTGGGCTGTGATGCCTCAGGTCAACACCCAGCAACCCGTAGCACCTCCAGCCTGGCCCTCCAAAGGAGAAAATCCTGAGAATGAGAGGCCAAGGTTTGGATCATATGTATATGACAGGAAACAGAAGCCTAGCGTCTTGAAGGTCATAAAACAATCGTTGCAGAACCCAGGTTTGCTCAAACAAAGTCCCCGTTGTTTGGAGGCCAGCTTGCACGTAGATGCCTACTTCTCAAGAATGATTCTATAAGGCTATAAATTTAAATTTCCAAGTAGGCCAGTATTTCTCAATGAGGGACAATTTTGCTGCCTCTGCCTTTCCTGCCCTGCCTCACCCCAAGGACATTTGGCAATGTCTGGAGACATTTTTGGTGGTTGTGACAGGGAGGGGCCTCTCATAGATACAGGCCAGGGATCCTGGTAAACATCCTACCATAAGATGCACAGACATCTCCCCAACCATGAAGATTTATCCAGCTCCAGATGGTAGTGAGGGGGTCCAGAAACACTGATACAGGACCATCGATTTCCAATTTTCCTTTTTTTCTTTTTTGTTTCCAGAGAATGAACAACCAACCCTCGTCAACTATTTTTCACCATGGGCTTCTATCATCACACAGACACCTAGCAAGGGTGGGGGCTATGAGATCCATCATTGCTACCAAAAAACCCCAATAACTCAATCTTTTCACTTTCAATATATGAAAGCCAAGTTTTGTTACTGGATGAATTATGTTTGTAGAATAAAAGAAAATGTAAGTGTTCTACCTTGGGATACAGTTTTCAGGCAATAATCAAGTAATGTGATCATCTCTTTCTTATTCTCTGAATCCTTTACAGATCCTTGCTTCCCTATTCTAATGGGAAGGCTAATGGGCGCTGACACCCATGCTGGGTAGCTCTTATTATTCCCAATTTATAGATGATGAAACTGAGGTGCAGAGGGGAAGTAAAATAAAGCACAGCTCCTCACTGAAGTTATCAAACCCCTGGCCAGGACTACTGCATAGGATGTGCACTGCACAGTTGAGCCACTTAAAAAAAAAAAAATCCTTTATTTATTTATTTATTTTTAGCTGTGTGGGGTCTTCATTGCTGTGTGGGTTTTTCTCTACTTGTGGCAAGCAGGGACTACTCTCTAGCTGTGTGACTTCTCACTGTGGTGGCTTCTTTTGTTGGGGAGCACAGGCTCCAGGCATGCGTGCTTCAGTGGTTGCAGCACCTGAGCTCAGTAGCTGCAGTTCCTGAGCTCTAGGGCTCAGGTTCAGTAGCTGTGGCTCACAGGCTCAGCTGCCTGGCAGCAAGTGGGACCTTCCCAGACCAGGGATCAAACCTGTGTCTCCTTGATTCATAGGCAGACTCATTACCACTGAGCCACCAGGGAAGGCCAGGTTGCACCACTTTTAAGGGACCAGCATTCACATCACAGACATCATTGATTTACTGTGACAGTCTTCTCGGGGAATGGCACTGAAGTGCCTTCTAACAAAATCAGAGATACAAAGATTCTTTTGTAACAGATGGAAAGAAAATTTTCTTGGAGAAAGTGTGTCTCTTCCTAATGCTCACTAAGATGCCAGATGAATAGCAGAAGGAAAGGGGTTGTTGGTCCCTCTTTATCTATGTTAACAGTTCAACTGGGAGTTTTACATTTTGCTTGAACAGAGGTCACCTTCCCTTGCTGACCACAGTTGTGTAATTATAAAGTATTATAGAGCAAGGCAGGTTACAGTGAATTCATTTGAGTTGGCAGACTTCCCAAGAAGACTTTCACATATGAGAAATGTAGTGACTTGAGTGTTGGAATAAGTAAAATGATGTTGGAATAAATAAACTGATCTTGGTATCTAAATTTGGTTGTTCACATTTCAGGTGTAGATTAAGTCATCTAAAGGCTGGAGGAAGAGACATTGACATGTATATCAGTTTAATAAATTTGGCAGCAGGAGTGCAAAGAATATCATTCCAGTTATGGATTGACCCATGATTGATTAGCAACGTGTGTGGCCTCGTTTGTGATCGATGCCAAGTAATGGAAGATGCTGGACTTTTAGGAGGCCAGGGCAGATGTTGGAGCACTGATCAACTGATGGGCTCCATGTTGGCCTAGTACAAGGAGAATTAAATACAAGTAAAATATTGTAAGATGGGAGTTGATAGTATTGCAGGTGTTATCAGAGCCTGTTTGATTCTTTGTACCTACAGAACCATCTTTATCATGCAGACACTACTCTAGGACAGAACTGCCCCAGTCTACCTTTGTTATGAATCTGTACGGTGTCATTTCATGATGCTTTAAGGGAAGAAAGATCTCACTTGTTGCCTTATTTGAGAAGGCAATTTTTCTACCTACGCAAACACCCTGGCATTTAGAGACTTTGGCTAATCAAACTAATCATCTCTTATAATGTCTAGCAACCACCCAAGTTGGGGTGGGAAGTGGAGTATATAAAGGAAATACAACCCTCATTTTATGATTGGGAGTAAGAGAAGCTGACAGACTGACTTTGTCTGGCCACATGCCAGGTGGCACGGAATGTAAGTAATTGTGCCCACAAGGAGCTTACAGTCTGGTTTGAGGGCAATGTAGGTACAGTCAGTAACTGGAAAACAGAATAGCCTGTGAGAAGGTACTAATCTGATGTGCAGATAATAAATGCTAGGTATCTTAAAGGACAGATTACTGTGGTGGTGGAGAGAGCTTAGGAGAGAGGAGGAATTTGAGCTGGGCCCTGAAAGACTCAATTCAGTTCAGTTCAGTCGCTCAGTCGTGTCCGACTCTTTGCGACCCCATGAATCGCAGCCCGCCAGGCCTCCCTGTCCATCACCATCTCCCGGAGTTCACTCAGACTCACGTCCATTGAGTCCGTGTTGCCATCCAGCCATCTCATCCTCGGTCGTCCCCTTTTCCTCCTGCCCCCAATCCCTCCCAGCATCAGAGTCTTTTCCAATGAGTCAACTCTTCTCATGAGGTGGCCAAAGTATTGGAGTTTCAGCTTTAGCATCATTCCTTCCAAAGAAATCCCAGGGTTAATCTCCTTCAGAATGGACTGGTTGGATCTCCCCTGCAGTCCGAAGGACTCTCAAGAGTCTTCTCCAACACCACAGTTCAAAAGCATCGATTCTTCGGCGCTCAGCTTTCTTCATAGTCCAAGTTTCACATCCATACATGACCACAGGAAAAACCATAGCCTTGACTAGGCGGACCTTAGTCGGCAAAGTAATGTCTCTGCTTTTGAATGTACTATCCAGGTTAGTCATAACTTTTCTTCCAAGGAGTAAGCGTCTTTTAATTTCATGGCTGCAGTCACCATCTGCAGTGATTTTGGAGCCCCCAAAAATAAAGTCTGACACTGTTTCCACTGTTTCCCCATCT
>SJYX01002696.1:12368-83952 GCA_006410675.1 Oreotragus oreotragus | reverse complement strand
CCTGAATGGTCTAGTGGTTTTCCCTACTTTCTTCAATTTAAGTCTGAATTTGGAAATAAAGAGTTCATGATCTGAGCCACAGTCAGCTCCTGGTCTTGTTTTTGTTGACTGTATAGAGCTTCTCCATCTTTGGCTGCAAAGAATATAATCAATCTGATTTCGGTGTTGACCATCTGGTGATGTCCATGTGTAGAGTCTTCTCTTGTGTTGCTGGAAGAGGGTGTTTGCTATGACCAGTGCATTTTCTTGGCAAAACTCTATTAGTCTTTGCCCTGCTTCATTCCGCATTCCAAGGCCAAATTTGCCTGTTACTCCAGGTGTGTCTTGACTTCCTACTTTAGCATTCCAGTCCCCTATAATGAAAAGGACATCTTTTTTGGGTGTTAGTTCTACAAGGTCTTGTAGGTCTTCATAAAACCGTTCAACTTCAGCTTCTTCAGCATTACTGGTTGGGGCATAGACTTTGGATAACTGTGATATTGAATGGTTTGCCTTGGAAACGAACAGAGATCATTCTGTCGTTTTTGAGATTGCATCCAAGTACTGCATTTCAGACTCTTTTGTTGACCATGATGGCTACTCCATTTCTTCTGAGGGATTCCTGCCCGCAGTAGTAGCTATAACGGTCATCTGAGTTAAATTCACCCATTCCAGTCCATTTTAGTTCGCTGATTCCTAGAATGTCGACGTTCACCCTTGCCACCTCTTGTGCAAAAACAATACCCTGAAAGACTGGGAGATAGAAATAGCCAGAAAGGACCCGAGTGATGGATAGGGGCTTAAGTACATGCCTCAGGCCACAGATAATAGTTCCTTAAAACAAAGCTTAGTAGAAAACAGGCAAAGGCAAGAATGGATTTGGAATCAGGAAGGATTTAAAACTGTTACACCAAGTCAAATTCTGACTAAAATCCATAATATGAGAGAATGTGGGTAATAATCCTGTGTGTTCTTAGTCAAGTGGCATATTTCTTTGAGAAATACTATTTAATCAAGAACAACTGTCTAAATTTAGTGCTCTTTTGATCCAAATGAGCTAACTAGGTGAGACTCTTGAGCTTTTCAAGGCTCTCTGGGCATCCGAGTGACTTTCACTTCACTAGCCATCTGGCCAGCATGTTTAGAAATTGTACCCAATTGTACTGATAAAAGGGCAGTCCCTGTGTTAGTGGTTTATCTTTAACACTTCAATACTGGGTCATCTTCAAAGACAAATTCCACAGACCTTCCAGTCTAAGCAGCCTGACCAAAAGTCTGAGCTTGCCTAAGGAGTTCCAAGTTATGCAAAATTATTAATAGACTCCCCCTTTTAGTCTCAAAAGTGTCCTGGTTTGGGTAATAAATTGTATGGCTACCGTAATTCTAAATGAGCCACTTTGGACTTTTTTTTTGCTTATTCTGTGAATCCTCAGTGGCTCAAAAGGATGCTTCCAGCCTAAGGATATTTGTCTACATGTGCAGTCTGTCTTTTTGAAATTTTTTTCCTCACTTATAAAGCAATCTTTGCAAAAAATTCAGAAGGAAACAACATGAATAAGAAATTATTATAAATTTAGAAATAAGTGTTAATATTTTGATATAGATGCATAACTGTATCTATTGATTTGACATATATTTATACATTTTTAGCTCCCCAATCTCCAAACCAAGCCACTTTACTTGGAATAGCATTCCAAATATATATATGCTATTATATAAAATTATATATTTAGAACTATATAATAATATAAACAATTATTATATAGATAGATGTAGATGTGCTGACATTTTAAAATAAAATGATATTTTAAAATAATCACTTTTAAAGACAGCAGAGTATTCTAATGAAAGTGAAAGTTGCTCAGTCGTGTCCGACTCTTTGTGACCCTGTAATTTCCAGGCCAGAATACTGGAGTGGGTAGTCGTTCCCTTCTCCAGGGGATCTTCCCAACCCAGGGATCGAANGATAGATGTAGATGTGCTGACATTTTAAAATAAAATGATATTTTAAAATAATCACTTTTAAAGACAGCAGAGTATTCTAATGAAAGTGAAAGTTGCTCAGTCGTGTCCGACTCTTTGTGACCCTGTAATTTCCAGGCCAGAATACTGGAGTGGGTAGTCGTTCCCTTCTCCAGGGGATCTTCCCAACCCAGGGATCGAACTCAGGCCTCCCGCACTGCAGGCGGATTCTTTACCATCTGAGTCACCAGGGAAGCCCCATCTAATGAAAGGTTGTTCTTAAACTATAATATATTTAAATTCTCAAAATGGGCAGAAGACCCAAATAGACATATCGCCAAAGAAAACATACAGATGGTCAATAGGCATATAAAAAGATACTCAGCATTGCTAATTATTAGAGAAATGCAAGTCAAAATACAATAAGGTACCACCTCACATTAGTGGCCATCATTATTATATAAAGTCCACAAACAATAAGTGCTGGAGAGGGTATAGAAAAAAGGGAACCCTCCTACACTATTGGTGGGAATGTAAATTGGTGCAGCTACTATGGAAAACAGTATGGAGGTTCCTGAAGAAAGAGCTACCATATGATCTAGCTATCCCACTCCTGGGCATGCGTCCGCACAAACTCTTTAATTTGAAAAGATACGTGTACCCCAATGTTCACAGAAGCACTGTTTACAATAACCAAGACATGGAACCAACCTAAATGTCCATCTTGCTAAGTCATGTCTGACTCTTGCAACCCTATGGACTGTATCCTGCCAGGATCCTCTGTCCATGGATTTCTCAGGCAGGAACACTGGAGTGAGTTGCGATTTCCTTCTCCAGGAGATCTTCCCAGCCCAGGGATTGAACTCATGTCTCCTGCTTGGCAGGCAGATTCTTTACCACTGAGCCACCTGGGAAGCTCACAATGAAACATTACTCAACCACAAAAAAGAATGAAATAATGCTATTTGCAGCAACATGGATGAACCTGGAGATTATCACACTAACTGAAGTAGTTAGACAAAGACCAATACATATGATATCACTTATATGTAGAATCTAAACTATTTCACAGATGAACTTATCTATGAAAGAGAACAGACTCGTGGTTGCCGGGGGTGGAGGGGAAGGGAGAACAGACTGGGAGTTTGGGATTAGCAGATGCAAACCAATATATAGACTGGATAAACAATAAGGTCTTACTGTATATCATGGGGAACAATATTCAATATCTTGTAATAACCTGATAAGGAAAAGAATCTGAAAAAGTATATAAATATATATATTTGAATCACTTTGCTGTATACCAGAAAATATCATAACATTGTAAATCAATTATACTTTAATAAATGTTAAAGTAAATAAAAACATTTTTTAAATCCTCAGTTCGAAGACATTTAGGTTGTTTCTTTTTTAGTAACAATATTGTAATGGATGTTTCCTGCCACTAAATCTTTCTACACATTCATTATTATTTAGAAAACTGTTTTATAACTGAAATTGATAAGTAAAAAGGGATATGCACTTAAAATTTTTAATTGTCAAATAAAAAATTTGGCCAGCATGAGTAAGAATTCCCACTCATGGCCTCATCTATGCAGTATTTGCTACTCTTTTTCATTGTTCCAGTCTGACAGGAAATAACTTAATCTCTTGGTTATTTGAGTTATATCTCTGGGTGTTTCTTTTTAAATAAATTGCTCATTTTTCTTTTTAAAAAATAATTTTACTTATTTATTTTTGGCTGCTCTGGGTCTTCATGACTGCCTACAGCCTTTCTCCAGCTGCAGTGAGTGGAAGCTAGTGTTCACTGCAGTGTGCAGGCTTGCTGTAGTGGCTTCTCTCGTTGCAGAGCACAGACTCTAGGGTGCGTGGGCTTCAGTAGTTGCAGCACTCAGGGCTCAGCAGTTGTGGTTCCTGGGCTCTAGAAGTTGCTCCTTTTTCTATTAGAGTGTTTACATTTATCATATTGAAGTGCGAAAGTTCTTTGTATTTTAAACAAAGTGATCTTTTGTGTTAGAAGTTAGTTGCAAGATTTTTTTCTTACTATTTGTCTTTTAACTTTATATATGGTAGATTTTTATCTGTGCATGGATATGTGTCGATTCAGATGTGTACTTCTTATACAGTTATACCTATCAGTCTTTCCCTTAAAATTTTTTTTTTATTCTATTTTTCAAGATCTTTAGTTGCAGCGTGCAAACTCTTAGTTATGGCATGTGGGATATAGTTGCCTGACCAGGGATCGAACCCAGGCCCCCGGCACTGGAAGCATGGAGTCTGAGCCACTGGACCACCAAGGAAGCTCCCCAGTCTTTCCCTTTATATGTTTATATACTTTTTAAAAGGACTATTAACCTGAGAAATTTTAATCTCAGTATTAAACTGAGAAATTTTCATATTTTTTCCTGATGCTTTCAAACCCCTTTGGCTCCTGTTTCAAACTTTACAGGGCAGACATTGTAGATCGATGAGACATACGTTTTGTTTCTATGGTTCGGTATAACTCCAAGAAGGGGTTTAATCACTTTACAAATTCACAGATAAGTCACTGCAAGTAAGAACTGGTGATATGCATTCTTCTCCTCAACCATAAAACATGTATGCCTCCCTTCATGAAAAGTTGTAATGGGAGTTAGAAGGAACTAGTTTGTTTAGATTTCTGCCTAGTGAATCACTGTCTCATTAATATGCTTTTTAACTGCATGTATGTGTTCTCAGGAACTATGGCACCAACCCAAGGTTCTAATACACAGTCAAGGAAAGCCACAGCCAGTCATAGGTCCCCCAAAGCAAGCAGCTTTCCATGGAATGCTGTCCCTGGGCTTCACGGCAGAGTTACGCTTCTGTGGTAAGGGGGGCACTCCAAGCAAATGCATTCCTAGTTCTGTGTGCATGTATGTTAGTTGCTTAGTTGTGTCTGACTCTTTGTGACCCCATGGACTGTAGACCACTGGGCTCCTCTGTCCATGGAATTCTCCAGGCAAGAATACTGGAATAGATTGCCATTTCTTTCTCCAGGGCATCTTCCCCGACCCAGGGATTGAACCCGGGTTACTTGCATTGCAGGCAGATTCTTTACTATCCGAGCTATAGGGAATTCCCTATAGCTACAGGGAAGTCTAGTTCTAGCTAGGACCATTGTGGCTGACCTTGTATCCAGGCTTCCATGCTGGTGTGCTGGGTTGAACCCCATGTGACTGCAAAGACCCCTTCTTCATCTCTCAAGTTAGGCCTGAGCATGTTGCTTTTTCCTTGGCCCTCTCTGTGCCTGTTTGGCCCTCTCATTGTTTATTCTTGGGAGAGAAGAGGGTCTCTCCCACTCACAGACCTCACGGAAGTTCTCTTGGGTGTCTTCACCTCCACCGCTCTTTCATCTAAGGCCCTCTTCCTGCAGGGTAGGAGAGGGGATTTCTTGAGCACCAGTGAGGGTTGAGTGTAAGATCCATGATCACCACCACCTTGATGCTGAGAAAGGGCAATGTCCTTTTGTTCCCGGGTGTTGGAGCTTTACCCCTGTTGCTCAGCGGTGTGGCCTCCAGGGCCCAGGCCAGCTGCCATCTCAGGGCATCAAACCCCACCAGCTGATGGCTTATCAAGAGAAGCCCAATCATGGTGGGAGTCTGGGGAGGGGGACCATGGTCCCACCCCAGTAGGTCCTTACTCTCTGGTTTTGTCAAGGAATTAGTAAATAGTAATCCATGCAATAACTATAGAAAACTTACTCTGTCACCAAGGAATCAGGTTTATGATGCCACTCAGGGGACCAGACCAGGGATTTTAAAGTAGTTTTTAAATTTTTTTTTTTTTTTTTTACTATGGAATGACCTCATTATGGATTTGACTGACCCCTTCCCCAGTTACTACACCTCTGCAAGAAGTACATCAGGGGCCCCCTCACTCAGGGGAAGATGAGCCAATTTTCCTTCTGCCTAGTCAGTGCCATTTGATCTCCCTCTCCCTATACTTTTTTTTTAAATTGAAGTATGGTTGATTTACAATGTTGTGTTCATTTCTGCTGTACAGCAAAGTGCTTCAGCTATACATCCGCTCTCCATACTCATATTCAGCATCACAAAAGCCAAAGAACAAATTTGTCTACAATACAACCCTCCTCCAAGTGCTGGGGAGGGAGAAAAATCAAATAGGAGCAAAGCCCAAACTTCCTAGTGGGCAAGGCTCATTTTTAAATAATTTTAGTCTTGCAGTCCATTTGATAATCATATATCCTTCCCAATGGAGATCAGCAGTGTGTCAGATGGAGATCACTTAGGAGTAGATTACTCCTTTCCAAACCCATTCTGGCTTCTCAACAGTCTGTGAACTGGGGAAGCCAGTGATAGGAGGCTGGGGTGGAGAGTTGTAGAGCAGAACTACATCTTCTGTGCACTTATTCATTCAAGAAACATGGAATGAGCTTTCCTCTGTGGCAGGCAGTATCAGGGAAGTGGGAAAGAGGAATCCTGCATATACGATCTGTCTTGATTTTTGCAAAGACATTTCACAGGGTCACTGATGACATCTGCAGGAGGTTGTATGGCCCTCCCGAAGATATCAGATCCTAATCCCTGAAACACATGAATGCTACCTTTGGTAGCATATGGTCAACCTACTTTGCAGCTGTGATTAGATCCAGTTCAGTTCAGTCGCTTAGTTGTCTCCGACTCTTTGGGACACACAGTTCAAAAGTAATTAGGCTAAGCATCTTGAATTGGAAAGATTATCCTGAATTATCCAACTGGGCCCTAAATGCCATCACATCTACCCTTTTAATATGGAGGCCGAGAGAGATTTTACAATGACACACACAGGGAGAAGGCAATGTAAAGATGGAGCAGAGAAAGAGTTGAAGATGCTGGCCTTGAAGATGGCAGTGATGGAGCCACAAGCCAAGGAACCCTGGCAGCCACCTTAAGCTGGAAGGAGCAAGGGACACATCCTGTCCTAGAATCTCTGCTGGGGGTGTGACCTTTTTCACACCTTGATCTTGGTGAAATCAAAGTGAAACTTATGTTGGACTTCTGCTTCCAGAATTGTAAAAGAATACATTTTCATTGTTTTAAATCCCCAAACTTGTGATAATTTGTTATGGCAGTCTCAGGATACTAATGAAAGAAAGTGAAAGTCATTCAGTCGTGTTTGACTCTTTGTGACCCCATAGACTATACAGTCCATGCAATTCTCCAGACCAGAATACCGGAATGAGTAGCCGTTCCCTTCTCTAGGGGATCATCCCAACCCAGAGATCAAACCCAGGTCTCCTGCATTACGAGCTGATTCTTTCCCAACTTAGCCTCAAAGGAAGCCCAAGCATACTGGAGTGGGTGGCCTACCACCTCTCCAGGGGCTCTTCCCAACCCAGTAACGGAACCAGGGTCTCCTGCACTGCAGGCGGGTCTTTACCAGCTGAGTCTCCAGGGCTTCCCTGGTGGCCCAGACAGTAAGGAGTCTGCCTGCAATGCGCCAGGCCCGGGTTCAGTCCCTGGGTTGGGAAGAGTCCCTGGAGAAGGAAATGGCAACGCACTCCAGCATGCTTGCCTGGAAAATCCCACGGATGGAGGATCCTGGCAGGCTACAGTCCTTGGGGTCACATAGGGTCACAAAGAGTCGAAGATGACTGGCAGGCTACAGTCCATGGGGTCACATGGGGTCACAAAGAGTCGGACATGNTGGAAAATCCCACGGATGGAGGATCCTGGCAGGCTACAGTCCTTGGGGTCACATAGGGTCACAAAGAGTCGAAGATGACTGGCAGGCTACAGTCCATGGGGTCACATGGGGTCACAAAGAGTCGGACATGACTGAGCACTAACACTTAACTAATACAGGATAGCAATACAACATCCTTACAGATAAACATGGGTCTAGATGACAGTTCAGGCAGATATCAATTCAGATATCTGACCAACTTTTTTATCATTCACTTAGCGCTTACTTAACTGAACTGCAGTGTTCCAGGCATAGGGGATAGAATATAAATAAGCTGACAATGTCCCCACAGACACTGGGGAGGGGGAGGGAACAGGTAATAAGAAGGTAAACAAAATACATTAAAAAGGTAACTTTAGTTATTGTTAAGTGCTTTGTAGAAAACAGAGTTACAATAATGAGGATTTGGGGAGGGGATATTTTTGACTGGGTGGTAGGAAGGTCTTTCTGATGACATAACCTTAGAGGGGAGTCCTGGATATCTAAAAGGAGTTACCATCTAGAGAAAGCTTTCCAGGGGGAGGGTGCTGGAAATGCAAAGGCCCTGAGATAGAAAAGAGCTTAATATGCTTAAGTTTAATCTAGGAAAAGATTGCCCAGAAAGATCAGATTCCTACAAGTCAACATAGAGAGACTTCTCTTATGGAGAGTTGCAGAGTTCTGTTGGAGGTCCTGACCTGTACAGTTTTCTTTCTTTATAACTAAACTGGAAGTAAACACATAAGTCATATTTATCAAGTGTGTGGGTAATATGAAGCAAGTAGGCCTTGCCTTGGGTTAGATATCAGGGATTGAGTTTTACAGTACCTTGACAGATGTGAACAAAACTNGCAGTGTTCCAGGCATAGGGGATAGAATATAAATAAGCTGACAATGTCCCCACAGACACTGGGGTGGGGGAGGGAACAGGTAATAAGAAGGTAAACAAAATACATTAAAAAGGTAACTTTAGTTATTGTTAAGTGCTTTGTAGAAAACAGAGTTACAATAATGAGGATTTGGGGAGGGGATATTTTTGACTGGGTGGTAGGAAGGTCTTTCTGATGACATAACCTTAGAGGGGAGTCCTGGATATCTAAAAGGAGTTACCATCTAGAGAAAGCTTTCCAGGTGGAGGGTGCTGGAAATGCAAAGGCCCTGAGATAGAAAAGAGCTTAATATGCTTAAGTTTAATCTAGGAAAAGATTGCCCAGAAAGATCAGATTCCTACAAGTCAACATAGAGAGACTTCTCTTATGGAGAGTTGCAGAGTTCTGTTGGAGGTCCTGACCTGTACAGTTTTCTTTCTTTATAACTAAACTGGAAGTAAACACATAAGTCATATTTATCAAGTGTGTGGGTAATATGAAGCAAGTAGGCCTTGCCTTGGGTTAGATATCAGGGATTGAGTTTTACAGTACCTTGACAGATGTGAACAAAACTCCAAAGACCCCTGACTTGGAACTCAAAAAAATTATTTGCCTAAATTAAGAGGGGGAACCCAGATTGAGTGCAGTACTTGTGCGAAAGCCCTAAAGCTCAACACCAGCAAAGAACCTTATGGGACTGTTGTAAAAAGGGGAAGCACCTTTGAAGTTTTTAAAGTATGGAGTACAGTTCAAGAGAAGAGGTAGCCACAGGCTGCTTCTAGAGTTCCAAGTGGGTACCACAGTTTAAAGGATCATAGAAACAGTTCATTATTCATTTAGTCATTCCACTGATAAATGTTTAATGAGCACCTACTATGTACTGGCACTGACTAGACTGTGGGGAAATAGCACTGAATAGAAAAGAGACGTTTGCTGACCTCAGAGAGCTTATATTCTAGGGAGAAGACACAATGTAGACTTAATGATGTAATTGTTATCTTTTTCTCTGTATTAGATTTCTTCATTATAAACTATTTTATAGTAATAAAATAGCAAAATCAAATGTTACAGAAATATATGAAACAGAAAAGAAGCCCCCTCACCACAAACTCAAACTCTTTCCCCAGAGATAGCCACTGTCAAGAGGCTTCTGCACTTTCCTCCAACTTTTAAAAATATACAGAATTTTAGACTCGGTGGGAGAAGCAAGGGTGGGATGATTTGAGAGAATGGCATTGAAACACATATATCACCATATGTGGAATGGATCGCCAGTCCAGATTCGATACATGAGACAAAGTGCTCAGGGCCAGTGCACTGGGATGACCCTAAGGGATGGGAGGGAGGTGGGAGGGGCGTTCAGGATGGGGGAAACATGCGTGATTCATGTCAATGTACAACAAAAACCACTACAATATTGTAAAGTAATTAGCCTCCAATTAAAATAAATTAATTAATTTAAAATAGATATACACATGTAATATCTTTAAGAAGCATAAGAAGGGACCCATACTCTTTTTTTGTTTTGTTTTGTTTTTAGCATAATGTATTTAGACATTTTTCCATATGAATACAAAGAAATCTCATTCTTCTAAATGGTTGGGTAACACTCTATTTTATGAATGTACCATAGTTTATTTAGCTAGTGTCTTATTGATAGATATGTGTATTATTTCCACTTTGTCACTATAGTAAACAATGTTGTAAAGAAAATTTTTCTGCACATCTTTTTACATAATAGTATGAGTATTTATTTCTAAAGGATAAATTCAGGAATCCCCTGGTGGTCCAGTAGCTAGGACTTCATGCTTTCACTGCTGAGGGCTGGGGTTCAATGTTCAATTCCTGGTCAGGGAAGTGAGATCCCACAAGCCACATGGTAGAGCCAAAAAAATTTTTTTTTAAAAAAAGATAAACTCAGAGATGTGGAAACACTGGCTAAAAGGATATGAAAATTTTTAAATAAGTTGCTATCATATGTCTTACTACTGATGTTATACCTGAATGAGAGCACAAATCAGAATGCATGCTTTCTTGCAGCCTCAACAGCACAGAATATTATCAGTAATTTTAATCTTCGCCAGTGTGATAGGCAGAAGATACTATCTTATTGTTTACATGAACCACTTTTGGCCTACAACTAAGACTAACAGTCAGGCAGGGATGTGTCGATCATCCCTACACATCCCTGTGGAGCATAGGTAAGGATGTGGTAAGAATGTGGAGCACACAGGTGACCTCTGTGTAGGTCAGAGAGGCCAGAACTGCTGAGATAGGAAATTAACTAGGCAAAGGCAGTATGAGGGGTAACCAATGCTGGCCAGGCAGGACTAGGGTAGACACTGGACTAAGGTGGAGGATAGGCATGGGGAGAAGTGGGTAGATTTGAGAGTTCCCTAGGTCACAGAATACATAGGCACTGATGCTTGGATGGGCTTGGATGGGGAGCGTGGAAGAAGGTGGTATCCCAGAAGACTCCCAGCTGTGTAGAATGGGTTAGCTGGGAGTTGTTATCAGGATGATGAGATTTCAAAGGACCGGGTGATGATGAGCCTAAAAAGTGAAGATTCAGGGGAGAGAACTGCTTTGGGGAGCAGCCACTGGTCCACAGCTCCATCCGAGGCCAGGGACCGTGTGATTTTGCCTGCTGGCCACAGCCAACTGGATTGGGAGAACACCTGAGCTGTAGCCATGACTTGATCCACGTGAGTCTGCCCGTGAAGGGGGCAGTGCCAGATGGAGCCAATGAGACCACCTTCAGAGAGTCTGAAGAAGAAGCCAGGTGAGGGGAAACGTTTGGCCCTGGGGAACAGAAGAAAGGCCATGTCAAAGGGCAGGAAGGGAAAGTCATGAGTAAGCCAAAGTTGGGAGGAAGGAAGGGAGAGAGAAGAGAAAAGCCAGTGAAGAAGTGGCTGAAGACCTGGAGAGCAGTGCAGAGACGCTGGCGCCCTTAGACCCTGAGCACAACCCGGCAGTAAGGGCCAGCTTTCCAGCTGAGCAGATCTAGGTTTGATTTCCCAGTTCTGATGCTCATTAGCTAGCTGGGTGACCTTGGACAAGTCACTAAACTTCTTGAAGGCTCTGCTGTCTTCCCTCAACTATAAAATGACACCATAATATTTACTTACTGGGCATGCTGTGAAGATTCAACAGATATACATGAGAAAGGGGGATTTCTGCAACACATAAAACCACTAGAGAGCCAGTATCCAGAACTAAAAGTTGAGGACAACATCTACAAATCAATAAGAACAACACAACCAATACCCCCACCGCCGAAAAATAAGAAAAAGATTCAAACACACTCTTAACCAAAGAAGATGTTAACATAGTTTTAGAATATATGAAAATGTGATCAATCTTAATGACAAGGGAAATACAGTGAGATTCTGCTTGAAACAACACAGATGAAACCTATAAATGCAATGTTGAGCAAAGTAGCAAGATAAGAATGAATGTATGATGTATAAGTCAATGTATTTGAAGTTTAATAACCAGGTATTAAAACTACAAATAAATACTACACACACATATCAGCTTGGAAAAATTTGAAAAATCTGATAATACCAAGTGTTGGTAAGGATATGGAGCAACAGGAAGTTCCTATTTCCTGTTTTGTTGGGAATGTATCAATAGATAAGTGTAACTATTTGGGAAATGCTTTGGCATTTATCTAACAAAACTGAAAATATGCACATTCCATGATTGAACAACTCTATTCTTGGAAATACATTTCTAAGAGGAACTTGCCATGTACACTGGAACATATGTACACAACCATGTCCATAACTTTGATGGAACCAACACAAATATCCAGCAATTGTAGAATAAATAAATAGACTGTGATATAGTCACAGATGGAGTACTATGCAACACTGAAAACAAAAGGTTTATGCTACAGGGAACAGCATGAATAAATCTTATAAATACAATGTTGAACCAGAGAAATAATACACAGCATATGATCCTAATTTAAAATAGGCAAAACTAAACCAAAAGCTATATAATGCCATTTATATAACATAGCAAGATATTGTTGAGCAAACTATAAACAAAAGTAATAAAATTAGTATCATAAAAATCTGAATGCTGGTTGCTTCTGGGGGAAAGGAGGGCTCTGAGACCAGAAGGAGGTACCAAGGGGAGGGGGATTCTGCAGTGCTTGGAGGTATTCAATTTCTTCACTGAACAGGTAGTAATACAAGTGTTTGCTTTGCGATTGTTCATTATGCTGTACATTTGTTGTGAACATTTTAATCGAAGAGTATTTTATTCCACAATTTAAACAGATTTTTTAAAAAGATAGCTAACACTTGCAAAATGCTTGGCATAGTGCCTGGCCCATATTAAGAGCTCAACAGATGGCAATTTTATTTACTGTTATAACCCAGTTGTTAGAGCCACGCTGTATCCTAAGCAACCTTCTAGCTTCTGGACTGAGCTCTAGTCTCTGTAAGGCCTGGCTCTGTGGTAGAGATGCTGGACTCCTCTGTTTCCTAGTGTGGTGCTCAAATAAACCCCATGACTTAGGACAGTGTTTTTCAATTGATATGCGGTGGTTTATTGCATGGCTTCAAACTCTTTCTGAGGGTGCTGCCAAATTTTGGCAACATAGAAGACTTTTAAAAATATCATCTCCTTTGTCATGCAAAATTTCAGAAAGAAAGATTGCTAAACTGAGCACCACCGTGAGATGGTGCACAGTCAAAGTCCAACTTGCTGCAGATCAGAGGTCAGGGGGCCAAGGCAGACCCTCCTGGCAAGCTGGTGCCAGAGAAATGAGAACATGTGAAAACTTGGTCTGTGTGGAAAGTAAAGTGAAAGTGAAAGTTGCTCAAGTTGTGTCTGACTCTTTGCGACCCCGTGGACTATATAGTCCATGGAATTTTTCAGGCCAGAATACTGGAGTGGGTAGCCTTTTCCTTTTCCAGGGGATCTTTCCAACCCAGGGATCAAACCCAGGTCTACCATATTGCAGGTAGATTCTTTACCAGCTGAGCCACCAGGGAAGCCTGGGGCAAGTAAGATGACACCCAACTAGTAGTGATGCAGAAGGGGACTAGGTGAATCCCAGGATGACTGTGGGTGTCATTTAAACCCTTGAAGTCTGTCGCCCCCAAATCTAGCAATTTACAGAAAGGTTGTCAATCATGCCTAAGGTCATCTGAAATGTCTCTATTTCTTGAAAGCCTAATGATGGAATCACCATTTCATAGCTATTAGAAGGTTTGTTGTGTACAACAGCTCATTATAATAATAGCTAATAATTATGGAGTGCTACTCATAAACCAAGCATTGTGCTAGTATTTCAGCCTCATTTCCACCTTCAGAGGTAGGTGCACTTATCATCTCCCTTTCATAGGATGAAACAGAGGAATTCAGTGATTTGCTGAAGGAAACAGCTGGTAAGGCCTAGAGCCAGGAAGAAGGTTATTCTTATCCTCTGATTCTAGAGCAGGGCACAGTCCAGTGTTTGGGAGTTAGATGGAGGCAGAATGTCTTACCAATGGAACAGCGAATTTTAGAGAACATCAAATTCCCTCTTGCTAAGCAGAGGTGGCAAGACAGTTTATATTTTAAAAAGAGATTCCTTGCACTGGCTGGCAGTTTCTACTAAATGCCTTTCAAGGTGCTTTCAAAGAACCCAAAATTGTAAGTTTGGTCTTGGTAGAGCTTCTAAGTGGCGGAGGGTTGTGTGTGCTAGGCCATCTGCTTATTTTCTTTTTAATATGAACCTCCAGACTTCAGTGCATAGCTTGGTGTGTAAGCTGTTTCAGTTCACTTTCATATTGATGTTCACAAACTTCCTCAGAACATTTGAAGCACAGGAAAATTATTTTCCCTGTGGGGTTGTTTTCTTTTAGTCTTTTAGCTGACAGTAGTTGTAAAGGGCCTTTCTGATTGGCAAGAAAATACCTTTTTCAGTTTTAGAAGAGGAATAATTTTCATGAAACGTTCTCCCACACTTATTTCATTTCAGACCAGAGGTACTGATCTTTTTCTATGGACTTTCCTGTCACACCTCCCACAGATGGCATGTGTGGTGTGAGAACTCCGCGTGTGGCATTAACAATGGCGTTTGATAGCACTGGGCTATTTAGAATCTGCCCTTTAGACTGAAATGATATATCTGGCTTTGTGTTTCCAGGGTTACAGAAAGTTCTGTAGTCTATTTCCGTGGCTGTGTCCAGTGGAAATGCATCTCAGAAAGCCAAGCCTCTGCTCCCACCCTCCAGGATATTGGAGGCATACAGCAGCTAGGCAGGATTGGCTTTGGCTGAACCTTTTCTATTACCTGGTGAAACTGACTTTATTTTATTTTTTAGAGTAGTTTGAGGTTCATAGCAAAATTTAGCAGAAAGCTCAGAGTTCCCATATACCTGCTGCCCCAATACATGCGTCGCCTGCCCCACTATCAACATCCCCCACCAGAGTAGGTGCATTTGTTACGGTCCATGAACCTAAAGTGACTCATCACTGCCACCCAAGATCCGTGCTTTACATCAGGGTTCACTCTTGATGTTGTCCATTCTACAGGTTTGGACAACTCTTATAAAGACGTGTACCCACCATGTAGTGGTAGTATCATACACAATTTGTAGTATCATACAGAATAGTTTCACTGACCTAAAAATCCTCTGTGCTCTGCATATTCACCCCTCGTACCTCCTAGCCCCTGGCAACCACAAATCTTTTTAATGTCTCCATAGATTTGCCTTTCCCATCACACCATATAGTTGGAATCATGCAATACACAGCCTTCTTAGATTGGCTTCTTTCACTTAGTAATGACTTTTTGTGTCTTCATAGCTCATTTAAGTGCTGAATAATATTCCACTGACCAGATGTACCCCAGTTTATTTATCCCTTCACCTAACTGAAGGACATTTTGGTTGCTTCCAAGTTTTGAAAGTGTATGAATAAAGCTGCTATAAACATCCATGTGCAAGTTTTTGTGTGGAAAGAAGTCTTCAGTTCATTTGGGTAAATACCAAGGAGCACAATTGCTGGATTATGTGATAAGAATATATATAATTAATATTAATTATAAGTATATAATTAATATAATTATACATGATATAATTATAATTATATATTATGTATATTATATTATTATATTATTGTCATCCCCTTCTCCTCCCACCTTCAATCTTTCCCAGCATCAGGGTCTTTTCCAATGAGTCAGTTCTTCGCATCAGGTAGTCAAAGTATTAGAGTTTCAGCTTCAGCATCAGTCCTTCCAATGAACATTAAAGGACTGATTTCCTTTAGGGTGGACTGGTTGTATCTCCTTGCTATCCAGGGGACTCTCCAGAGTCTTCTTCAGCACCACAATTCAAAAACATCAATTCTTTGGTGCTCAGTTTTTTTTCAAAGTATTAGAGTTTCAGCTTCAGCATCAGTCCTTCCAATGAACATTAAAGGACTGATTTCCTTTAGGGTGGACTGGTTGTATCTCCTTGCTATCCAGGGGACTCTCCAGAGTCTTCTTCAGCACCACAATTCAAAAACATCAATTCTTTGGTGCTCAGTTTTTTTTTATAGTCCAACTCTCACATCCATATATGACCACTGGAAAAACCATAGCCTTGACTAGATGGACCTTTGTTGGCAAGGTAATGTCTCTGCATTTTAATAAGCTGTCTAGGTTGGTCATAACTTTTCTTCTAAGGAGCAAGCGTCTTTTAATTTCATGGCTGCAGTCACCATCTGTAGTGGAGTGTGCCTTAAATTGGTCTCTACTGGCTTTTGGTACTTGAAGACTTCACAGAACATCAGCTTGTTGGAGTCCTTGCAGAAAGGGTCCCAAAATATGGCAACAGGGACAAGATACATGTCACTGTTGGAGCAGTCACACTAAAAAATATTAGCACCGTTAAAATTCTACTTGATTTTGCCCATTTTTAAAATTGGGTTGATTTCTTATTGTTGAGTTTTATAAGTCTTATTTTGGATAACAGTCCTTTATCAGATGTGTCTTTTTGAAAATATTTTTTCCCAGCCTGTGGCTTGTTGTCTCATTCTCTTGAACTTACACTATTTTAACAGTACTCTGCTAGATGTCGTACGGGCATATAAACATATTTAAGACAGAATATCTGGCTTTTAAGTTGCTTATTGGGAAATATCTATTTCCTGGATGCAGAAAGAAGTACATTGCTTCTTTTATTGGTTACTAAGGCAATAGCACCCCACTCCAGTACTCTTGCCTGGAAAATCCCATGGGCGGAGGAGCCTGGTGGGCTGCAGTCCATGGGGTCGCTAAGAGTCGGGCATGACTGAGCAACTTCACTTTCACTTTTCACTTTCATGCATTGGAGAAGGAAATGGCAACCCACTCCAGTGTTCTTGCCTGGAGAATCCCAGGGACAGAGGAGCCTGGTAGGCTGCCGTCTATGGGGTCGCACAGAGTCGGCCACGACTGAAGCGACTTAGCAGCAGCAGCAGCAGCAGCAGCAGTAGTGAAGCTCGGGTTTGATGGTTCTAGTGGTAAAGAACCCTCCTGCCAGTGCAGGAGACGTGAGGCCCAGGTTCAACCCCTGGGTCAGGAAGGTCCCCAGGAGAAGGGCATGGCAAGCCACTCCAGTATTCCTGCCTGGAGAACTGCATGGACAGAGGGGCCTGGCGGGCTGCAGTCCACAGGGGAGTGAAGAGTCGGATACGACTGAAGCGACTGAGCACGCATGCGTGGCGTAGCTCTTACGGGGATCATGTGCGTGTTAATGGCAACCCACTCCAGTGTTCTTGCCTGGAAAATCCCATGGACTGAGGAGCCTGGTAGGCTACAGTCCATGGGGTTGCAAAGAGTCGGACACGACTGAGCGACTTAGCACGCATGCGCGGCGTAGCTCTTACGGGGATCATGGGCGTGCTAAACACTTCAGAAATTAGGAAACCTGCTTGGATATTGTTTTATGTGGTGAAGTTCCATGATAAATCCCACTCCAGAAGTTTAGGTATAGAAAAACTTGAGACTTGTCTGGGAAGACAAAATGTCATTAGTATTCAAAGAAATGTCAGTGACTATATATTCTTTAACATGTCACCTTCACTGATATTACCTCATTTGGTGATTGTGAAGTGAGTTTTTTTTTAAAATGTAGCAATTTGGGCAAGGGAAAGAAATTTTATTTTATCTGGCTTATTTTTTACTTTGAGATATTTAAAAATATTTTACAGAAGGGTGATCATTTCTCAATAACACAGAGTCACAGGTGGTCCACCTCATATGATTTCACATGTGGACTCAGCGTTTGCTTATACAGAATTACATCATGTCAGCAAATGAACATGATATGCTTCAACTTAAGCAAACATGTTTAAAATTAAACAAAACTCAGAAATTCTCAGGCAACCCATTGGTTAGGACTTAGTGCTTTTACTGCCATAGGCCCAGGTTCAATCCTTGGTTGAGAAACTAAGATCTCACAAGGCATATGTGCATATCTGCATGCCAAGTCTCTTCAGTCGTGTTCAACTCTTTGCAACTCCGTGGACTGCAGCCCGCCAGGCTCCTCTGTCCATGGGATTCTCCAGGCAAGAATACTGGAGTGAGTTGCTATGCCCTCCTCCAGGGGATCTTCCCGACCTAGGGATAGAATCCACGTCTCTCATGTCTCCTGTATTGGTAGGTATGTTCTTTACCACTGGTACCACCTGGGAAGCCAAAATATAAGATAAAAAATAAATAAACATTTCAATGTGTCCATTCAAGGTAAAAAATGGGTGTGAAGACCCAGTGTGAATTGGATGTCAGATACATTCAGTCTGGATGCACCACATCAGCACTGATCAGCTGTTGCCAAAGTCATTTTGGAGCATAATGTCCAACTCTAAAAAATGAAAAGGAAATTCAGACTTTGAGCCAAGGAGTAGAAAAGACAGACAATGAGCTGGATCTAGGACAGGTGCACTCAACACTCTGTCCAGTCCCAAAGAAGAAGAAATAGTTCACGTGGTCAAATGTGCATTCTTCAGACAGCACCAAGGAGTGAGAGAGGGAAGATGGGGCCAGAAAGAGAGGGGACCAGTGAATGTTCAAGCAGGAAGATATGCTGGGTGCCCCACTGCAAGTCCCTCTTCTTCATGAGACTGATACAAATGTTCTTCAAATTAGCCCTTGTTGTTAGTTTCCCAAAGGCAAAGATTTAAAAATAGGAGATGCAGAATATTAGGTCTAGAAGGGATCTATGTCCAGGACTCTGTGAAGTGCAAAGGTCATGGGTGTGAGACCTTTGCAGGCCTGGGTTCTGGTCCCAGCTGGCTCCTTATTAGTTAGATGACCTTGGGCAGCTAACTTAAACTTCTGGGCCTTCGCTTCTTCATTTGTTAAACTAGAAGAATAATTTCTGCCATTTAGTACTGCTGTAGGAATGAACAATAATTTACCTGGTCCATAGTAGGGATTCAATAAATGTTAAGTGACTTAAAAAATCATTCAGGCTTATTTATGTGTTTGATGACTCGACTATAAAGAAAGCCCAGATACATTTTAAATACACTTCTGCTTATACTGCTTTCTTTGGAAATGAAATACTGTGCTAATGTGTTATCTCCTGTGTGTGTGTGTGCTTAGTCACCCAGCATGTCTAACTCTTTGCAACCCCATGGACTGTAGCCTGCCAGGCTCCTCTGTCCATGGGATTTTCCTGGCAAGAATACTGGAGTGTTATCTCCTACAAAGTATTAAACATGTATCCACTAGGATGCTTTCAGCTACAAGTTGCAAAACCTGCAACTCTAGCTTTTTTTTAAAAAGTGAATTTATTGACTCATAGAACTTTAATATCCCCTGATAAATTTAGCATCAGGAAAGGCTTGACCCAGCAGCTCCATGATACACTAAAAGATCCAGTTTCTTTTTGTTTCTGCTCTGCTACCCATGGTATCAGTTTTATTCCAAGTCTGCCTTTGTAGTTGCAAGATGAATGTCAGCACAAGTCTGGGTCCATCTGTTAGAACTGATTTACTCCATTTGATGGAAAAGCTACTAATATATTGGCTATAATAAAAGTATATTTTTCACCTATATAAGAGAAATTTAGAGATAGGCAATCTAGGGCCAATATGGTGGCTTTATCATATTATGGGTCCTAATGTATAACTCCAGCATCTTTTCTGCAGTTTATTTTCTCTTCTTAGAAATTCTCCTCAGTAAACTCCCTGTGTCTATTTCTGACCTCATCTCTAATTTGCTAAGGTAACTTTCTGTGCCTGAAGGTGTGACAATCAGAGATGATTCAGGAGGGCAAAGAAGAGATGAGGCATTGGGAGGGGAAAGGGGAGAAAGGCTGGTGTGGATCCCCCAGGCCTCAATCTCTCACCTGCTTAAAGTCGACCTCTGTTCCCACGCTGAATCACTCAGAAAAAGAACAAGAGTAGACTCTATTTGTTCATGTGATTTTACATCAGAAACACACCCTCAGTCCTTAGGTCTTGGAGGTCACTTGTCTGCATACTGCTTAGAGCTCAGCTTGTGGGATTATTTAGACTGAAATTCAAAGCCGAGGCTCTGTGTCTTGAGCCGAGAAAGCTTCATCCGGTTGCATCCAACATGGTCAGTCCTCACCCTCCTCCAGCCTTCCCTTCTTGTTTTGGCAAAGCTGGAGGAGCTGGGAGAATTAGGCTGCAGTTTCCCACACAAAGAGCGGTCCTTACACATCCTGGAGACCACGTTTTACCAGAGTACTGCTTACCATCGAGTCCTAATAATCAGGGAGGGGATAAGAGCTAACATCAATTGCCATTCACTCTAAGCACTTTGCATGGATGGTAAAAGTACTAGCTAACAGTCAATATGGTGCTAACCATATAACAGCATAGCTTTAATTATTTTGTTAATGTTAATTTGGTCTCCCCTGGTGGTGGTGGTGCTAGTTATATGGTGGCACTGTTTCCTGACTGCCAGTGCAGGAAACAGAAGAGACTTGGGTTTGATCCCTGGGTCAGAAAGACTCCCTGGAGGAGGGCAGGGCAACCCACTCCAAAATTCTTGCCTGGAGAATCCCGTGGACAGAGGAGCCTGGTGGGCTGTCGTCCATGGGGTCGAAAAGAGTCAGACACAATAAAGTGACTTTAGCATGCACGGATGTATAAATATTAATTTCTGTTATTCCTCAGTACTTTTCTCAAGCAGTAACTATCAGTGTCTTCATTTTATAGATGAAAAATGGCTCAGTAAGTTTCAGTAACTTGCTCTGGATCATTCAGCTAGTGTTAGAGCCTGGATTCAAACTAAGCTCATTGGGTTCTGTGTTCTTAACTAGTATCCTACAGTACCTCCCCAGGAGGCAGTTTTGGTGGTATTATGATACCTGTTTTACAAATAAAGAAAATGAGGCACAGTGAGAGGAAGTAGTACTGAATTCCAAAGCACACGAGGGACTCTCGAGCTTGAGACTCATCAGCCATGTCATGCTATCTCATCCAGGGACATGCGGGAGGAACATCTCCTGACCCTACACTTCACATGGGGTAGCCGAGGACCACATGCGATGATGTAACTAATCTGGAACAACTAGCAGCCGGGCGCAGGATGCACATGCCATCAGTCCTTGTGTTGCTTCTGGGGCCTGGAGGGGAATGAGGAAAGCAGCGCCTGAAATCAACAAATTATATCTCTGGCACCAGGAGCAGAATTCAGTGTATTTGCTGCTTCCTAATCTCTTCTTTATTTCACCCCAGGGCAGTTGATCTGCGTGTCCTGGGACTTTGGGAGGTTTCGAAGCATCAGATACCACAACTAAAGACCATCAGTTAAATAACAGAACTAGCAAGGGAAGTCATCATTTTAAATGTGACTGATTGATCGACTGATACTATGTCTTATTTCCCAAAGGATTTATGACAGCAGATAGAAATGTCTCCCATGCCGAGGAAGAGCATCAGTTAGGCTTGTGTGACAGTGAGGCTGAGGTTCCCTCTCTCCCAGCTCCCCTCCCCAGGGACTGGACAGGCGCCCTCCCCCCCGCCCTGCCCTGCATCATCTGTCCACATTTTTAATCTTTAAATTAGAAAAGACGTCTAATTATAAATTAGAAAAGCAGCAATCACTGACGACAGCACACGTAAAGTGCCCGTTGCAAGGCTGGTCCACAGGAAGTACTCAGTGGGTTGTCATTGTTATTATCAAGTGGAGAATGATGCTGCGTAAGGAAAACAAAGGGCGGGGTCATAAAATGAAGCCAGACGTGAGGCCTGTACAAAAATACCCATTGTCAAGTCGTGTTTTTTCAGGACCAGTGAGAGAAGAGACATGTAGCTGCTAAATCACTTGCCGCACTCATAAGAGTAAGACTGTGTGCTCCATCTGGAGAGGCAGCTTCCCAGGCTTAGATGGAAAGATCTCTCTCTTGAGTCCTTCTAAAAAGAACACTGCAATGTTATAAACAGTATCTTCAACAACTTTAGAGTAAACCTAGTGACAAGTGCCACTGGCTGTCCCTTAATAGAGGCTAATGGCAACAAGCCACAGCATAATCCAACAGTAAGCATTCCACTGAGAGCCGGCGTTATAGAGTCCAGGCAAGGCACTCTGGGCTGTTGTGATTTAACCAGGGGCGACAATAGCTCATGCTTACTAAGCATTACACAGGCCAGTGAGAGCTCTAAGCACTCTGTCCTCATTTAAGTCTCACAAGTACAAAAAGGGATGAACCACAGGAATCATCATAGGATCATCCCATTTTGCAGCTGAGTAAACTGAGGCTCAGAAAAAAGGTTATGAAAACTGCTAAGGTTACTGAGCTCATGATCTGTAGTCAGCCTTCACACCCAGGCAGGCAGGTTCTGGGGCCTGTGCCCCTCTGTTGCTCTGGAAAATCAGCTGGACTCAACCTCCTTGGGATGGTCCTTGTGGAATCTTAGGCAGCAGTGAGTTCAAGAAAAGGTCTAAATCCTATCAAGTTCCTAAGTGGCAGGTGCTTTGCAGGGCCAGTTAGTGTGGAATGGCTTTCCCCACCAGCCAAGACAGGATAGGACCAATAGACTCATTCAAGGGCTTAACTGAAAGTGCTCAGAAAAAGGAGGGCCAGCAAGGGAGCAGGACCAGATGGTTTCAGAAAAAGACCTTCCACTAGTGCACAGACACAGGCATGACTGAAGACCCCAAAGTTATAGCCATGTGTATCACAGCTGTAGCAATTTTAGTCTGAAAAAGCATCAATTGATAGCTGAGATGGCTGCTGAGTGACTAAGAATTGGATTGGCTGGACAAAGGGCTGATTCACGGCCAGGACAGGACAGAGTGGATGGCTTGAAGTTTCATCATGCTATTCAAAAGGGTGCAGTAAATTTTTCACAATTTAAAACTTATGAAAACTTATGAATTGTTTCTTTCTGGACTCTTTCACTTAATATTTTTTGGACTACCACTGGCTGCAGGTAACAGAAACCTCGGATAAGCGGTGAGGGGGGCAGAACATTAGGGGTAAACGACTGTGTATGGTACCCATAGGATATTCAGTCATATTCATTTCATTAGGATTTCTGCCTAGTATATTGGACTCCCTAAACTATCTGGCAGAAAATGTTCTCAAATTCCTTCTCTCCCCTCATGTAGCCACCATCACAGCAGAATGATCCAGAAAGGCCAAATGGAGTATTGTGCTATTTTCCCATGATAGACATTGTGCGTGTGGTTAGTCGCTCAGTCATGTTCGACTCTTTGCAACTTCAAGACTGTAGCCCACCAGGCTCCTCTGTCCATGGGGATTCTCCAGGCAAGAATACTGGAGTGGGTTGCTATGCTCTCCCCCAGGGGATCTTCCCAACCCAGGGAACTGAACCCAGGTCTCCCACATTACAGGGGGATTCTTTACGTGAGCCACCACGGAAGCCCTGAGAAGGCCAAATAGAGCCTTGGGCCACTTTTGTGTGGCAGACATTCCGTGGCTATAATTGTAACCCAGGCAGGACTCTGGCTGGTCCAGCCTTTTGGGCTTGTCTTCTTGTGATCCAGACTAGTCAACGGAGTCCATCTCCCCTTCTGTGAGAGCCAGGCCCTCATCAGGGTTTCCCGAGATTGTGCCTGGGGCCTACTGGTCTCCTGCTCAGCCCACCACCCCCATCCAGGGTTGGCAGGTACTGGCAGTGACTTCCCTTTTCCTGCCCAGGTCACTTGCTGCTGCACAGGACCCCAGTTCTCTTCGCCTTTGTGCCTTAGGTTGAGTAGGCAGCCCAACTGGACTTGAAATTTGGTCTAGTGCAGAGATACTGGAGCACAGCACAGTACAAGCAAACGTCCTGCCCCTTATGGTAATCACACGCCATATTTGCTTAAGGCCCTGGCTGTCACTATCTTCGTGGGCTTGCTGCTCCCCATGAGCTGCAATCAGGCCAACAAACCACTTCCTCCAGCTCCTAAATTCCAGTCACTTTCCCACAAAGCAGAACCAAGCTCATTTCCCATTTTCTCCTTAACCTTCCAGCCCATGCCTGAGCTTGCCTTTCTCACCTGGAGTCTCATCAAGGCTCATGTAGTATGTTTCTCCACTGAAAGATAATTTAGGTCCTAAAATGTGAAAGTGGCCACAGTCATGGTTAAATAGCATTTCCCCTGCTATATCGTATATATCAAAGCTTACACAGTAGTTGTGAATTAAACTTTTACAGAGGAAGCACAACATAGTAATAGAATAAAAATGACCAGAAATGAGCTTTCAAGCCATGAAAAGACATGGAGGAAACTTAAATGCATTTTACTAAGTGAAAGAAGATGATTTGAAAAGACTACTGTGTGATTCCAACCATATAACATTCTGGAAAAGGCAAAATTATAGAGGGAATAAAAAGATCTGTGTTTGTGAGGAGTTGGGAGGAGAGAGGTATGAATGGGTGGGGCACAGGGGATTTTCAAGGCAGTGAAGCTATTCTGTCTGATACTATAACAGTTGATACATATCATTATACATTTGTCCAAACCCAGTAAGATAGACCACACCAAGAGTGAACCCTAATGTAAAGTGGGGACTTTGGGTGATGATCATGTGTTAGTTTGGCTTCACCAACTGTAACAAATGTACCCCTCTGGTGGAGGTGTTGATAGTGGGGGAGGCTGTGTGTGTGAAAGGGGCAAGGGGCATAAGCGAAATCTCTGTACTCTGTTCAATTTTACTATAAACCTTAAAACTAAGACCTAAGACCCAAAGCAGAAGATGGCCACATAGTACAATTAGGTAAGGAAGGGTGGGAGCAAAAATAAGGGTGGAAAAGAGATGGCAGTCAGCTGGGATGCCCCCACCTGGCTTTCAGAACAGGAAGTGAAAGGGTGATGGAATAGCGAGAGATGCACCAGCTTTGATGAGTGGAACATCAGGAGGACGTGGCCCCAGGAAAGAGGACAGGGTGAGCGAGACCAGAGAGGTGGCAAGACACACGACCCATGGGACTGTGGGCTGCGCAGGAGTCCAGGCTGCTGGGAAGGGCAGGACCCTCACAGGTGAGGGAGGAAGCAGACCCATGACTGTAGAGACCCTGCCAACTGTTTCCTGAATCTCTGAAGTGAACATGTTGACTGTGCTTCCCCTCAAATGAGACACTCAACAATGTAAACTGCCAGGCTGCAGATCTCTAATGAAGTCTATTTCTTACGACCCGTGTTCGTTTATTACAGAGAGCTGTGATAACTGGAGGGTGTCGTGTCAACCTCATCTTGTGCACCAGCTGATCTCAGGGACACTAACAACCTGGATCCTGACACACAGGGGAAGATTACTGATCCACCAGGGAGGCTGCCCAGGGCTGGACCACACTGCTCCAAAGGGGTTTCGTTTGGAATGTGAGCCCACCTGAACTGAGTGAAGGTACCAGAAATGCCTCAAGTTGAAATGCCACTCCAGTGTCAGTTACTCCAGCCTGTGTCTGAGTCCCCTGGAGGTCTTATTAAAACAGAATTTTATAACTACCTGCCCCCAGAGATTCTGATTCAGAAGGTCTGGGGCAGGGATGGAGAATTTGCATTTCTAGCAAGCTCTTAGGTGATACTGATGCAGATGGTTGGAGATCACACTTTGAGAACCACAAGCCTACTTTGGAGCCCATTGTGAACTTATAAACCTCTTCCTCTCCAGTTCATCTTTCTGCAAAGGTGTGCCATCAGGAACTTCAGATTTGGGGAGAGGAGTGAATGGACGTGAAAAGATGAAAACAGCACAAATGTCCGCCAACAGATGAATGGATAAGCTAAATGGGGTCTACAAGTACAGCAGAATGTTGTTCAACCAAGAAAAGAATAAAGTACTGAGTCTGTTACAACATGATGACCCTTTAAAACTTGCTAAATGAAAGAAGATAGTCACATCAGGACACATATGACCTAATTCCATTTATAGGGAGTGTCCCAGAACAAGCAAATTCTTAGAGATAGGAAGCAAATTGGTGGTTGCCAGGAGCTGGAGGTAGGAAGGAATGGGGACTGACTGCCGACTGAGTTTCCATTTGGGAAGATGAGAAAGTTCTGAACTGGACAGTGATGATGGTGGCAAAACATTGTGAATGGACTTACTACCACCAAACTACACTTTAAAATGGTTAAGATGGTGAGTTGTATGTTACGTGTATGTCACCATAATAAAAAATGAAAAGAGTGACTGGAGATGGAGTATTCAGACTCAAATTGTGGGGCCAGTGGATAGGTTTCCAGGATAAAAGTTGGAAAGGCAAAGGCCTACGTTAGTGGTTCTCAGCCCCTATTGCATGAAGAATCACTGCGGGAGTTTTTGTATCATTCCCTTGTCCTAACTGTACCTAAGACTGATTAAATAAAAATTTCTGGAGGTGAGATCTAGGCATCAAAAAACTTAAAGTTCACCCCTAGGTGATTCTAATGTACAACCAGAATTGAGAACACTAGCCTGACATCGCAAGGGCCAAATGTACTGATGACCTATGTGCAAACTGGCCTGAATTTTGTCACAGAAAATACACCTTCATCTTTCCCCTAACTGGCTTGGAAACTGTATGTAGAGTAGAATGAAATGGCTTTGAATCAGTTTGAAACTCAGCTTCACTATCAATGAGCTGTGTGACCTTAGGCAAATCATATAATCTCTCTGAGTTTTTGTTTTCTCCTATGGAAAGAATCAAGATTGCCAGGAGAAATATCAACAACCTTAGACATCCAATAATTCTACTCTAATGGCAGAAAGCAAACAGGAACTAAATAGCTTCTTGATAAAGGTGAAAGAAGAGAATGAAAAAGCTGGTATTAAACTCAACATTCAAAAAACTAAGATTATGGCATCCAGTCCCATCACTTCATGGCAACTAGAAGGGGGAAGGTGGAAACAGTGGCAGATTTTATTTTCTTGGACTCCAAAATCACTGTGGATGGTGACTGAAGCCATGAAATTAAACGACGCTTGCTCCTTGGAAAGAAAGCTCTGACAAACCTAGACAGTGTATTAAAAAGCAGAGACTCACTTTGTCGACAAAGGTCTATATAGTCAAAGCTATGGTTTTTCCAGTAGTCATGTAAGGATGTGAGAGTTGGACCATAAAGAAGGTTGAGCGCCAAAGAATTGATGCTTTCAAACTGTGGTGTTGGAGAAGACTCTTGAGAGTCCCTTGGACTGCAAGGAAAGCAAACCAGTCAATCCTAAAGGAATTCAACCCTAAATATTCATTGGAAGGAACTGAAGCTGAAGCGCCATCTTCACTTTGGCCACTGGATGTGAAGAGCCAACCCATTGAAAAAGACTCTGATGCTGGGAAAGATTGAAAGCAGGAGGAAAACGGGGTGACAGAGGATGAGATGGTTTGATAGCATCACTGACTCGGTGGAGATGAGTGAAGTACAGAGGAGCCTGGCAGGCTGCTGTCCACGGGGTAGCAGCAAATGAACTGAACTGAACTGAACAGCAAATGTATAAATACATTCTAGATAAAAGTAGATAAAATTCACACATAAATTCCTAAAAATAAAACCATTCAGATTTTTACATGTTTCTGTTCAGTCCCTATTGATAGGTAATACAGATAGTATATTTTTATTCAACTATAATTAAGTCATAGATAGAATTTTATATTGTTTTCTTCACTCAGTACTTTATCTTCTGCATTTTCTGTTTCTACTGTTTTTCATTAATGACATTCTAATAGCTACGTATTATTTAAATGAGTAGCCTTCAGTTCACTTCAGTTCAGTCACTCAGTCGTGTCTGACTCTTTGCGACCCCATGAATTGCAGCACGCCAGGCCTCCCTGTCCATCACCAACTCCCAGAGTTCTCTCAAACTCACATCCATCAAGTCGGTGATGCCATCCAGCCATCTCATCCTCGGTCGTCCCCTTCTCCTCCTGCCCCCAATCCCTCCCAGCATCAGAGTCTTTTGCAATGAGTCAACTCTTTGCATGAGGTGGCCAAAGTATTGGAGTTTCAGCTTTAGCATCATTCCTTCCAGAGAACACCCAGGGTTGATCTCCTTTAGAATGGACTGGTTGGATCTCCTTGCAGTCAAGGGACTTTCAAGAGTCTTCTCCAACACCACAGTTCAAAAGCATCAATTCTTCCACGCTCAGCTTTCTTCACAGTCCGACTCTAACATCCATACATGACTACTGGAAAAACCATAGCCTTGACTAGATGGACCTTTGTTGGCAAAGTAATGTCTCTGCTTTTGAATATGCTATCTAGATTGGTCATAACTTTCCTTCCAAGGAGTAAGCGTCTTTTAATTTCATGGCTGCAGTCACCATCTGCAGTGATTTGGGAGCCCAAAAAAATCAAGTCTGACACTGTTTCCAATGTTTCCCCATCTATTTGCCATGAAGTGATGGGACCAGATGCCATGATCTTCGTTTTCTGAATGTTGAGTTTTAAGCCAACTTTTTCACTCTCCTCTTTCACTTTCAGTAGCCTTACTATAATTTAATACTTCTCTATTAAACCCTTGATGGCTTCCAAAATTTTAATATTATAAATTGTGCTCAATGAAAATATTTCTGCATGTAACTTTCAAATTCCTTTGGCTTGTTTACTTAAATTCCCAGAAATAACAGGATCAAGGATCAAATAACAGGATCAATTTTTTTTTCAGATCTTGGCTATATCCCATGGCATGTGGGACCTTGATCCCCCTAGCTGGCATGGAATCTGTGCCTGCTACACTGGAAGGCAGAGTTTTAACTACTGGACCACTAGGAAAGTCCCAAGGGATCTGAACATTTTAAGACTCTTGATTGCACCTTCAAATTGCTTTGCTAAAGGATTGTATCAATTTACACTGCTACCCTGGGGTTTAGGTGTATCATTTTCAACAACTTGCCAGCAATGAATTTCATAATTTGAAAGAGGTTTGCAAATTGCAGAGCTATAATCTAATTTTATGTAAGTTAATAAATTCCTGTGTCTGACTTTTTGGTATGCAAAACATTGCTTCCTTGTTCCTTTTCTGGTAGCATCCCTACTATTTTGTAAATTGCTAGAGGGCAGTTTACAAACCTTGTACATTGTAGAAAATCAACGATTACTTTTTGAAGTAATGAATAATTCAGGCAACCGCTCTTCCCAATAATTCTTAGGTTTTCTAATAGGAGAGGATTTTAAAAAATAAATGAAATTACACTTTATGTTGGCAGTCTCAGAGAGCTCCTCTGGCTGGCAAAACGTATGAAGGTTTTTACTTGGTGGGAAGTGGACCTCCCCATACCACAAAGGAGAAGAAGCTAAATCATTGCTCTTTTCCTTCCACCTCTTTTTGCACACCCATCTCATTTCCTGTCCTCACCTGAGGAGCCAGCTCAATGTAAAGGGAGGAAAAGCTATTTGCAAAGTGCATGGGAAGGAAATGAACACAAATAGATCCTTCCTAAAGGCCTGAGCTTGGACTTCCCTGGTGGCTCAGATGGTAAAGCGACTGTCTACAATGCAGGAGACCCGGGTTCGATCCCTGGGTTGGGAAGATCCCCTGGAGAAGGAAATGGCAATCCACTCCAGGAATATTGTCTGGAAAATCCCATGGACAGAAGAGCCTAGTAGGCTACAGTCCATGGGGTCGCAAAGAGTCGGACACGACTGAGCGACTTCACTTCACGTCTTCACTTCAAAGGCCTGAGCTTAGTTTTCACTCTCTTAAGCAGGAAGACGTTTGTGCACACCCAGATGACAGCTTTTGTCTTTTGGTCCGCATCGATTGAAGCAGTTCTTGGTGATGAAAAGCTGCTTTGAGTTCAGTAAAGCTTTAAATAACTATGTATGTATTTTATTAATTATACTAGTGTCTACATAAATTTCAAAATAGTAGTAAAAATATGCATGAGACCAATTTATCCAGCTACACACACAGTTTGGTGCACGTTTGCAGAATAAGCTAGTATCCCAGTATTATAACCCAGAGGTGGTTACAATGTCTAGGAAAGTGCTTGTCATTATAACTGGTACTTTACTGGTATTCAATACTCTAACTTGCTTCCCACTAGGCTTAGGACGGGGAAGGCAATGGCACCCCACCCCCCCCAGTACTCTTGCCTGGAAAATCCAATGGACAGAGTAGCCTGGTGGGCTGCAGTCCATGGGGTCACTAACAGTCGGACAGACTGAGGGACTTCACTTTCACTTTTCTCTTTCATGCATTGGAGAAGGAAATGGCAGCCCACTCCAGTATTCTTGCCTGGAGAATCCCAGGGACGGGGGAGCCTGGTGGGCTGCCGTCTATGGGGTCACACAGAGTCGGACACGACTGAAGTGACTTAGCAGCAGCAGCAGCAGGCTTAGGAACTCCTCGATTTTTGAAGATGGTTAACTTTAAAACTCTACTCCCTACCTGTTCTCCTTCTTCTCATCAGTGACAGCAACAAACAGTTAATGGCACTTCTTAAATGTCTTGCTGCCTGAAATAACATCTTCTTCCAATTAAAAAATAACAAAGGCTGCAGCTCTCCTCTGTTCCCTTCACCGGCCATAGCATCCTGACATCTCCCTCTGTCACCACGTTTGTTTAAGACCTAGCCCATCTCTCAAAATGGAATCTGTCATATGTTCCTAGTGGGGAGGGATTATTTGTAATTATGGTTTTCAAAGGAAATTTATGCTAGTGGTTTGCAGGAAGTTGATGTATATCTAAGGGTCCCCTTGTCAGAGGGCAGCCGAGTCTCCATAGGTGCACGTCATCTCCTGGATGAGCTGTTGTATCCTGGCCAGGCTTGGGTTGTCACGTGGGTGGGGTCTCCCACCTTTTTGCACTCTTTCACCTTCCCCATTTCCTACAAAGACACTCTGACCCTCCTTTACTGTCCCTTCACTCTTTAAAATTCAATTCAGTAAATATCATGTCGTTTACTCTTAAACTCAAAGTACCAGGCTGGTTTCTCCTTTTCATTGGGAGATGAAATCGGGCTCACATTTTTCACTTTTTGAGGAATTCTGTCCCTTGAGAGCTACCAATCCAGGTATTGACATTACACCCATTTATTCCAAATGGCACCAGAAATGGGACTATAAGCACCTCTTTACAAAGCAAAGCACCTCACATTTGTAGATGGTATCCCATGTTGGTTTCTAAGTGATCTTAGACAATAGGACAGCTTCACTTCCTGGAAGGGATGAAGACTTGGTCTCTTCTAATTGCAACAGAAGGTGGCCATGAGTTCTTCCATTTCGTGCCTCAAACTGCTAATGTTGGTCCTTAAAGCAGGATAAGGCCTAGATTCCTACCTCTGCGCTGGGCTGGGCAAGGTTGGGCATACATGTGAGGGTAAGGGTAGAATCAAAGCTAGAGATGGGCATAGTGCTGGGTAAAAGAACTGGACACCTTAAAATGAGGTTGGCAAGCCTTTGGTCAGCAGGGCTGGGAATTAAGACTGATGACTGGAATAATAGGAGGTCAAAGGTCCTGGCAGCAATACAGTTGGGATGAGGGGAGAACCATGTGAACAAAGCCAAGCTGAGAAAGGTCTGAGATGGACCTGAAGTCAGGGAAGTGCACAGCAGAAAAATGAAGCTCACCACAGGAGGCAGCGAGGAGCCACGGACAAGAACATGAGTTTTTCATTCACGTGGAAGGCTTGAGTTTAATCCTGTCCTCCTAGTTCTATGCAGTGTGATTTGGGTCGATTTACTTAAACCTGTCCTAGTTAAATCATCTCTAAAATTAGAAAGATAGTAATATGTATCCTGCAAGTGATTTTAAGAATTAGAAGTAAAGCATACAAAACATCTCACACTCTATTTCTTCAACTGATTGCATGGGTATGCTTTGAGGGATCCAGATGGTCTCTACGGAATTTTATTTTCTGTTCTTAACTTTTTAATTTGCTTAAACTTGGACAGTATTGCTTAGAGAAGTTTCAGGTTCAGAGAAAAATTGAGCACAAAGTACAAAGTTCCCTTATGTTCCATGTTGCACACATGCAGAGTCTCCCCCACCATCAATATCCCTCCACTAGAGAGTATATCCCACTCCAGTACTCTTGCCTGAAAAATCCCATGGATGGAGGAGCCTGGTGGGCTGCAGTCCATGGGGTTGCGAAGAGTCGGACACAACTGAGTGACTTCAGTTTCACTTTTCACTTTCATGCATTGGAAAAGGAAATGGCAACCCACTCCAGTGTTCTTGCCTGGAGAATCCCAAGGACAGGGGAGACTGGTGGGCTGCCGTCTCTGGGGTCGCACAGAGCTGGACATGACTGAAGCGACTTAGCAGCAGCAGAGAGTATATTTGTGACAATCAATGAACCGACACCGACACATCACCATCATCCAAAGTTCGCAGTTCACATTAGGGTTCACTTACGGTGTGGTACGTGCTATGTGTTTGGGCAAATGTACATGTATTCACCATTATAGTATCAGATAGAATAGTTTCACTTCTCTAAAAACCCTCTGAGCTCTGTGCATTTATCCCCTCCTACTTCCTGTACCTCTGGCAACCACTGATCCTTTTACTATCTCTATAGTTTTGTCTTTTTTAGATTGTCATATATTTGGACTCATACAGTATGTAGCCTTTGCAGGTTGGTTTCTTTTACTTAGTAACATGAACTTAAGGTTCCTTGAAGTCTTTTTGTGTCTCCAGAGCTCGTTTTGTTTCAGTGCCAAACAATATTCCACTGTCTAGTGGTACAACAGTTAAATATCCATCTACTGGCTCTTAACTTTTAATCCAGTGCTTTTCAAATGAAAGTCTTTGAACCTCTGGCTGGACTGAACATGTGTTCTTGATAACGCAAGAGTTTTAGAACTTGAGAAATACTAGCCTAGCATATAGTAGGTGCTCAATAAGTATAAATAATTAATGACAAAATTACCACTCATATAAGAATGTAGTGAAGCAGGGCTGGGCCAGGGCCCATATTCATAGGGTTTATCCCAAGAGGAGAATCTTGTCAACTGGATTTGAAGTCAAAGCTGCTTTGTGTGTGGGGGGTGGGGTGGGGTGGGGGTGCAGGATGGTTTGCGTTCCCTGGATCACTGCCTGGGGCTGCCCAGTCTTTTATGGGGACATTTCCAAGGCAGATGCTGGACACTGCCATGACCTGATGGTTTCTGCAGCCCTATTTTTTAAACTTAGAGTATTTTCTCATCTTGGGTTTTCTTACTCTGTGATTTTCAGAGATTACAGCATGATTCCTCAGTAACCTCTTAAGGTCCTCCCATTCCCAGGACTGGGATTCATGAGGCTGGGAGACCAGAACTCACTTAGGGTTGCCCAGGGCTCCATCACTGCCTTTTCATCCATCTTCAGCTACTGCTCCCTTGTAACCACCTGTGTTCCATTTTACTGGTGTTGGAGACTGTTTCTAGATGGCAAGGGCAAAAGTAAAACCCCAGCTGGGCACTCACATCAGGTTTCCCAGCTACCGCAGGAGGTTGCCTTTCTTATTCATCTTCTTGCCCCAAATGCAATTTTCCAAGGTCCATTTTTTGCTCTCCGAGCATCTCACAGGCCTAAGGCCAGAGCTGTAACAGCACCATAGCCCGTTCTGTCTTGTCCTTACCTTCTGTCTCTACCTCCTCATTATAAACATTCCCTGTGCTTACACACTGGGGATTTTAGGGAACTCCTTGACATTAATTGGAATTATGCCTTACCATATTTTCAGAATTTCATTTTTTAGTGCCCTCTTTATTTCAGATCATATTTCCCTTTGGTTCTGGGGTTCTCAACCCTGGCTGCACAGTGGAAACACTGAAGCAGTCTTTAAGAAGAACTGATGCTTGATGCCTACACAGACCGTTGTGGGGGTTGCTGTTCAGTCGCTAAGTGGTGTCTGATTCAGCAACCCCATGGACTGCGTGTGGGATGCTAGCCTCTCCTGTCTTTCACTATGTCCCAGAGTCTGCTCAGATTCATGTCCATGAGTTGGTGATGCTGTCTAATCGTCTCATCCTCTGCCACCATCTTATCCTTTTGACTTCAATGCTTCCCAGCATTGGGGTCATTTCCAATGAATTGTCAACACAGACTAGTTGAACCAAATCTCTAGGGTAGGGCCCAGGCATGGGTATTTTTTTTTTAGGTTACACAGATAACCATCTTTTAAAATGTTAAAATGATCTTCATTAAAATGAAAAGCTTCTGCCCATTAAAATATACTACTAATACAAAGAAGAAACAAGTCACAGACCAGGAGAAAATTTTTGCCACACCTGTTTCTGACAAAGGAATTGTATTTAACATATCTAAGCGATTTTTACAACTCAGTAATAAAAAACACAAATAGCTCAGTTGAGAAACTGGTGTAAAATTTTGACTAGGCACTTTTTACAAAGGGGAAAATATAAACAGCCAATAAGTACATGAAAAAGTGTTTAACATCATTAGTCATCAGGGAAATGCAAATTAAGACAAAAATGAGATACCCAATAATGGCTAAAATTAAAAGAATACTAAAAACTTCAGAGCAAGTAGGACTCGCTCTCTCACTCATTTCATCTGGGAGAATAAAATGATGTGACCACTTTGGAAATTGGTCTGGCAGGGTCTTATAAAGTGAAAGATACACCTACCCAGTGACAACAATACTACTTCAAGGCTTTCATCCAAGAAAAGTAAAAACACATGAACATGAAGAGATTTAGCAACTTCATTAATAATAGCCCCAAAGAAGAAACAATCCAAGTGTCCCTCAGCTACAGAATGGATGAACACATGGTGCTATATCCATACAATAAAATACAATTCATCAACAGAAAAGTGCCGGGAGCCAGCACGGGAGATCCCAGCCAAGACAAGGTCATGCGGAGAGGCCTGATGGGCAAGGCGAGTCAGGCTTCAGGGGCTCCCCCTGGGTTTTCCCGAGCACCTACCCCGAAACCAAGATCTGTCTGTTTACTGTCTGCTGTGCTATACTCTTCTGACATTACCTCCTTTTCTCTGGAAAGAGTTAATTCAGAGCTCCAGTTAACAGCCGCCTGCATATAAAAAGAATGTCTCGGCTTAAAACCCCTTTGATGGCTTTCTAACCTATCTGACCAGTCTGCTTTACAACTTGTGGATTGTTTACAGCCCCCAACTGTGAGAGGCACGAAGCTCAAAACATCTTAAAGATAGAGAACCTTTTAGAGTTAAGAGTTAGTTTGGTGAAGAGTTTGTTGAGTTAATGTTTGCCGCCAGGCCTCCATATCCTTTATCTTTTAGGCACCTGGGAGGATATTAATCAATGTAAACGGGATGCAGAAATAGGAATATAGTAGTTTTGATGTTAGCAATACTAGACTTTTGAGTTAATTAATTTTCTTTTTGTTATAAATCACTGTACTCCACTTTCTTGTTATAAAATGTGGTATCCTTGCTATGTAAGAATGTAGCTTTATTTAGTGCTTTCTGAGAGTGGCACCAGACTTTGGGAAGAACAACACAAATAAGTCTTCTGGTTGACAAACCCTTATCAGAAAAGAGCCGTAAAATGTTAATTGGCCTTCTGGCCATAAGATGATGTAAATCACCTAAGACTTGTGTATACAACTAGGTTTGCAGAGAGAAAGCCTGGTCTCGATAAGAGTCAGGGCTGCTGACACTGCATAATTTTGTATTACCCATTGATCTCTATGTACAATCAAAAAGTATAAAAAGCCTTCTGAACAATAAAGGATGGACCAGTTTCTCGGACTAGTCTTTCGAACTAGTTTCTTGGAAATCTGGTTTCCCCCGTGTCTCTCTCTTTCTCTCTTTCTCCCTCTCCCTCCCTCTCCTTTTCTGGCTGAATTCCCGTCTGGAGTGGGGAGGCTCACCATGTCTACTTACTTGCCCTGGCTTCTAAGATCCATGAGAGAGGGAGCCCAAGGCGGGGCACCCTCTGCTATTCAAACGGGTGCCAGTGGCCCAACGTAGATGTTACAAATCTCTTGTCCTGAGATTTTATTAGCTTTCCCTGTAAACCAAGTTATTCAGCCTCTTTTCTCCACTAAATTTTCCTACTATACTATTTCTTCTTAATTTCTTTTATATTTCTAAATAAATAAGTTTTTCCTTGCCTACTCCGTCTCCCCTTTGAATTACCCTGGATCCATCGGGTTAGGACCCTGGCAGAAAAGGAAAAACTGCTGATTCAAGTGACCACATGGGTGGACTTAAAAACCATCATGCTAAGTGAAAGAATCCACAAACACACAAAGTACCTACTATACGATTCCATTGATATGAAGTTCTAGAATAGGCACAAGATAGGAAGAAAGGGATTGGAAACAGTGGTTCCTTCCAGGAAGAGGGGTTCTGGGAAGCTCACGAGGGGTTGTTCTAGGGTGCTAGAATTTTCCTGTATCTTGATAGTGGTGTGGATTACAAAGCTTGTGCATTTGTCCAAATTCACTTTCAAAGTAGGGTCTTAAATGTGGTATATTTATATTTATTCATTCAATTCATGTAACATTCCTCAATCAGGAAAATTCAATGAATCAAAAGTTCCCCAGATGATTTTACTACACAATAAAGGTTGAAAGTCAATGCTATGAGCCTCAGTTCATAAAAATCTTCTATCTTCTCTCTGTAGTTTGAAAACCTTCTTTCCTAACACCCAGGCTCCTTGTCTGCCAGCATCATGCATTCCAGTCTCCTATAACACAGAACCCCAGAACATCAGGAACTTCTCACCTAAGATGGCTTTCATTTCCAGCACACCTACTACAGGTCTTTGTTGGTCAAAGTAAATCCAAAACACAGGGTCCACTTGCTGAGCAAGGACTTTTCAGGAAGATAACTGGAAAGGTAACCATCTGCTCTTTCTGTGGACCACTGAGATTTGCAGCAAATGTCTGGGATGTTGAACCCTCTGGCCTTGTTCTCTTATCTATATGCAAAGGTTTTATGTTGTGTTTTGGGGAATGCATCTTTCATCCACTTCATTGGATGAGCATCTTTTCACTTCTAGGCTTATTGATTTTGAGGTAGTTGAATACATTCTTACTAAGGATAACTTCTGTGTCTCTTTTTTGTTTTGTTTTGTTTCTGAATAAAACATACTTTAAACAAATCCTATTTCTATTTTCAACCATCTCCAACCAAGACCCAGGAATATCCAGGAAGATACTTTTACCATGGTATGTCTATAGTTTTAGATACTCATCACCCGTGCCTTGCTAATATTTTCTTATCTCTGGGAGATGCTGAGGCTTGCTTTAGGTTCTTTCTTGAGCTTGTGTCCAATAGCTATGAGCAATACAGAAGTAACATATCACCTACTCAGCAACCTTAACTACCCAGGACTTAGCTACTAATAACTAGAAAGCAAGCCACGAAGAAATTCTGAAGACATAAAACTGATGTCACAAAGTCTATACACTTGACTTCAAAGTGAGTCCCTGTTTCTGAGTATTAGATATGTATTAGTACTACTAATATTAATTTATATTAATATTCTATAAGAAATAATAATAATTGGAAATAATATTTCCGAGTATTAGTATTAGGAAGTCCATTCCTTGAAACTGCAGCCCTCAGGCAGGGCTCTAGGGTTCTAATCTGGAGTTCTCTCTGTTTATGCAGTACCTGCTGCCCTCCTTCCTCGCAGCCTCCACCAACTGCTATCCTGTCTTCTCCTACCTCCATATCTATAAGAATAGTTATCTCTGGGCGGACTCTTCACTCTGCAAATCCATCTGAGGCTTGTCTGTTAATCCCATTTATCGGAAATAAAAAGAAGAGAATCCTACAGAACTGCAGATGATATGATAAGGATGCTTGGAATTTGTTTTTAAATAATCCATTAGGGTGAGGGAATGAAAGGCATAGATGAAACAAAATGGTTATTGACAGCTATTGGAGTTGAACATCATGGGAGCAGATCAACCTATGAGCTCTTTTTATGCATATTAGAAAGTGTCCATAAATGTAGAAAACTAAATCACCAGGGGACTAGAGTGGAAAGAGGGATAAGTCGGGAGATTGGGACTGACATATACATACAATTTGCTTGGAGAATCCCATGAGCAGAGGAGCCTGGTGTACAGTCCATAGAGTCACAAAGAGCCAGACATGACCAAAGTGACTTAGCATGCACATACTCACACCTGTATATAGAACAGGCAACTAGTAAGAACCTGCTGTATGGCACAGAGAACTCTATTCCATACTCTGTAATGGCCTATATGGGAAAGGAATCCAAAAAACATTTTTTAAAATAGTGGATATATGTTTATATATAACTGTACACTTGAAACCAGCACAACATTGTAAATCAACTATACTCCAATAAAATTTTTTAAAAAGAGGATGTCCATTAAAAAAGAAAGCATGTGATGTTATATAACTGAATGTAGAGTCCTTACTCTCATTTTCATGTGGTACTGGACAGGGAGCATACATTTACTTTACCATTAACCTAACATTACTAAAAATTTCTTCTTTGGTAACTTCATCCAGGAGACAAAATATCTGGGAAGTTTTGTTTTGTTTTTAAAGAGTCTCACAAGTATGTCTGCCTCTTGCTGTCCAATATACTTCATGGTGCAGATTATTGAGAGCAGCTTTAAAATGACAAAAGCCAAGGTGAAGTGCTCCTTTACCTTTGAAGAGTCCTGGCACCCAGACCCACGCCTACAATCCAGCTCAGAATCAGAATGTCAGAGAGGAAGGAGGCCAAGAGTGAATGCACATGAATTCTGTGCTTTGGGGGACTTGAATCTGCAGAAAATTGACTCTCTCTGCCAAAAAATGACTTCCCTTCTCCTCCATTGGCTCAGCTTTTCTTCTGTTCTCTTCCCTTCCATGTCCTTTTCTTTCCTCCTCTTTCCCTTCCTTCCTCCCTCTCTCCCTTCTTTCTTTCTTTCCTTCCTTCCTTCCTTGCTTCTTTCCCTCCTTTCTTTTCTCCTTTTAAACCACTGCTACCACCGCAAAAACCCATAGCATGTTCATCTGAGACCTCATAGAGTTGTAAAGATTAAGATACAAATGTGGGAGAAAAGGGGAAATTTTAAATTAATTAGAATAACTTTGATCACCATAATCATAACAATTTTAAAACTATGGACACTTTCAAACATATGAACATCTGTCTGACTAATATATTAAACCCTTTGTACCTATTACCCAGCTTCAATCCTTGTTCAAAGGTGGCCAGTCTCCTTTTATCTGTCCCCCTATCCGATTCCCAACATCCCTCATCCCACTCCAGATTACTTTAAAACAAGTTCAAAGCAACATAAAGTTTTATCTGTAAATACTAAGTAGTATCTCTAAGAGATAAGGTCTATCTTTCTTTTTTCTAGTATAAACATAATACCCTCATCACATCTAAACTTAGCAATAATTTGTTAATATTATAAAATATTCTGGCATACTCAGATTTCCCTGATTATCTCATGATTTCTTTTTATTCTTGGTTTCCTCAAATCAGCATCCAAATAAGATCCACATATTGAATTCTGTTAAAATGTCTCTTGTATTTTCTAATATAAAGTTTTCTTGCCCTCTTTTTCCCCATAGCCATTTATTGAGGAAACTGAGCTGTCTTATAGAATTTTCAGTATTCTGGAAATGCTCATTGCATCCTCGTGGTATTGCTTAACATGTTCCTTGATTGCCTGTAATTTCTGTGAACTGAGAATTATAACTCAGATATTAGTAATATAGAAGAGTTCATTTCTAAGACTGACAATTTATTTTTTAATTTAATTTAATTTTATATTGGTGTATAGTGGATTTACAATGCTTAGTGTCAGGTGTACAGCAAAGTGATCTGGTTATATATATATACATACACATATATATATCCACTCTTTCACACTCTTTTCCCATATAGATAATTACAGAATATTGAGTAGAGTTCCCTGTGTTATACAGTAGATCTTTGTTGATTATCTATTGTATATATAGTAGTGTGATCAAGACTCAGAATTTCTATGTATGACATCTCCCCACAGTGAGTAAGGCAAGTCCCAAATTATCCTGGGGCAATAGAAAAGAAAATAACTATTTTGCATTAATGCCAAGTCTAGTCTCTGTTGACTTCACCAAAAATATCTGGCCAGAATTCATCATTAGCTTCACAATGATTATCAACTAGAACGTGCTGGGCCTTCTCTCTGTGCAGAAAACAAGCATGGACAGGTGGAAGGAATGTGAACTTGGGAAACTGACAGCCCTAGATTTGAATACTGACTTTGCCTTTTATTAAAGCTATTCCTTGTCTAATTAACTTAATATTTTTTAAATTTCAGATTCCTGTATATGAGAGTCATGTCTCTCTCACCAGGATGCTGAACTGTACCTGCCATGTAGTATATATGTTCAATAAGCACTTGTTTCTTTTCTAATGTAGGTTAAAAAGAGAATATGTGTTGAAAGTGACAAATCTATAGAGTTTGTTTAGATCCAAATGCAAATATGGCATTTACCAGCTTCCCAGAAAATAGAGAAGGTTTTCAGCTAAACCTTAAGGACATGCAGGTGGGGGAAGAACTATGAGAAGAGGAAATATTGCTCTCCTTCCCTCCTACTTGCACTCAAGAAAAATTCAGGAAATTCTTCCCAAAGAAAGCATGACCTGTTTCAGCCTGAAAATTTTGCTGTTCTCTAGACTGTGCTGGCTTGGGAACATATTTCTTTCACCAAAAGATGAGTTCACAGTAAATGACTCAGAAACATATGGATGAAATTTCCCTTAAGCCACTCAGGGGATTAGAAATTAAGGGAAAGAGTGCTTGGCAAAATGCACTTGGGGTTTTGCCAAACCTAAACCAACTGAGAAATAGTTAAGACACAAGGCAGATCTCAAATGCTGCCAAGTTTACCCATCTTAGCGGGACAGGGATTTATAATTAGAGCCGCTCAGAAAAGCACTGCCTCACGGGTAGCAAAGGACAAAAAAGCCTTTGTCCTCAATGTCTCAACGTGGCCGCTATTTCCCAGATGGACCCTTTACACACCCTCTTAATCACCAGGATCCTCAAAGCCACCTCCACTGGCCTCTGGGTTCCTCTTCTACATCAAGCCCCTGACACTCTCTCCAGGCCTCCTTTGTTTCCAGGCCAGGCTGAATGTTTCTCACAGTGAATTCCTGGATGTGGGGGAACAGATCTTATATGGGTGTTCTTGAATTACAGTGAAAAACTGTCAAGGAAAATATGACCAAGTAGGTTTTTTCTCTGACATAACACTTTTGTTTTTTGGTCTTCTGTCTCTTATCTTTGACACCTTTCCACTTTTCTCTGCTTTCCATGGGTTTCTTTCTCTGTAAAATAAAGGGATTGAGTCAGTTGCTTTCAAACTGTGCTGCCTGGCTCCTTTTGGAGGCTTGGCTGGGCCCAGTGGAAGGGGGTAGGAGATAGTGAACTATGCTGGCTTCCAGAAGGAGTGGGGAGCTCCAGCTTAAGACTTCAGGTGAATCAGGGGCTCAAGGTTCAATGATCTGAGAACCATGAAGCTGCATCCCTTCTGACTAGGCAGTGCTGGGGTCATAGGCCCCACGGCTCGGTCTCCGCTCACTTCCCCGAATATCACTCTGGAGGCTTTTCTCCCCAGCACTTGTAGAGTGCTCTGTGTGCCAGGCACTGTACTAAGCTCTGAGCATTTAGCGGTGAACAAAACAGACCAGGCCCCCATCCCAGTGGAGCTCAGAGATGAGTTGGGGCGGCTGGTGCTGAACACGCAAATGAAGATGTAAATCTAAGTTGGTGCACATGCACCATGGAAGACAAGCTCACGCTGCACTGCGGGCCTGGGGAGAGAGAGGTCCTATAGATGCCTCCTGTTCAAAGCATCTCCCCCACCAGCCTGGCTGACCACTTGCCACTCTGTGGAATAGCTAATTATTGTTGTCATTGAAAGTTTCTGTTAAAAATAGACCTCTTTTCCCTGACAGGAGAGGGCAAGAAACAAGAGCAGAAGCAGCTGATGGATTTAGCTACTGTCACTGCCACCTGATGCGAAGAACTGACTCATTAGAAAAGATCCTGATGCTGGGAAAGATTGAGGGCAGGAGGAGAAGGGCACGACAGAGGATGAGACGGCTGGATGGCATCACCGACTCAATGGATGTGATGGACAGGGAAGCCTGGCGTGCTGCAAGCCATACGGTCACAAAGCGTCGGACACGACTGAGTGACTGAACTGAACTGAAATGCAGAAAGAAGGTCTTCCCTGGTGGTTCAGCTGGTCAAGAATCTGCCTGCAGTGAAGGAGACTCAGGTTTGATCCCTGGGTCAGGAGTTTCCCTGAACTAGGAAATGGAACCCCACTCCAGTATTCCTGCCTGGAAAATCCCACGGACAGAGGGGCCTTGTGGACTACAGCCCATGGGGTTGCAAGAGTCAGGCATGACTTAGCAGCGAAACTACCACCACTATAGAAGGAAAGAAGACAACCTTGAGAGAACAGATGAGGGGCTTTAGGTGGGTGAGGGTAGGAAGGTTTATAGGTAGGCGAGCCTGGAAAGATCTGAGAGGTACAGAAGGGAGGAGACCCAAAGAAAAGGGAAAGCCAGACCGATGACTTCCTTCACTTATTTCACTCTTGTGTCTAGAACTCTCCTAATGTCTCTCCCCTATTCCTCACTGAATTTAATATGCTATACATGGTAAAATTAGCTCAGTATTCATTTTAATTCTCTTGTTGTTCCTTTGCCTCTGCCCTGATCTTATTCTGTACATTTTATAGAGGAAAAAGTGATTTTAAAAATTCTAGAAACATTCTCATGGTTCCTAATGTAGGTGTGGGGGCAATGCTCACCAGGACTGGGGTGTACCTGACTTCTTATTTGGGAGGGTGGGTGAAATGAGGCAGAGGGAGGCTGGTTTACTGGCTTAAAGAGTTAAGACTCCTGTGGGGCACTAGATGGCAACATTTCTCCAAATCTAAACTTCGCAAAGATGAAGACCTGAAGGTCAGTCCTCTCAGTTGCCAATCCCAACACACTCAACAATCCTGAACTTGTGGAGCTGAGAAGACTAAAGCTATATCTGGTGGGAGGAAGATCCTCAAAAGTTCATTTCTCAGGGCCTGTGGTCCATAGTAAGACCCCAGTGGTATTAGCTGTTACTGCTACCACCATCACTGTCATCACCATCACCACTACCTTCACTACTATAATACCACCATCACCACCACCACCGCCATCACTGCCATCACCACCACCTCCATCACTGCCATCACCATCACCACCACCATCACTGCCATCACCATCACCACGGCCATCACTACTATAATGCCACCACCACCATCACTGCCATTACCACCACCTCCATCACTACTATAATACCACCATCACCATTACCACTATCACATCACCACCACCATCACTACCATCACCATCACCACCACCATCACTACTATAATACCACCATCACCATCACCATGGCCATCACTACTATAATACCACCATCACCACCACCACCGCCATCACTGCCATCACCACCACCTCCGTCACTGCTATAATACCACCATCACCATTATCACTATCACACCACCACCACCATCACCATCACCACCACCACCGCCATCACTACCATCACCACTACCTCCATCACTGCTATAATACCACCACCACCATTATCACTATCACACCACCCCTACCATCACTACCACCATCACCACCTCCATCACTACCACCATCATCACTAGTCCTCTGTCCATGGGATTTCCCAGGCAAGAACACAGGAGTGGGTTGCCATCTCTTTCTCCAGGGGATCTTCCCAACCTAGGGATTGAACCCGCCTCTCCTGTTTGACAGGTGGATTCTTTACCACTGAGCCACCGGGGAAGCTCAGTTGGATTACACATGTTGCTATTTCTGTTGGTGCTGAAAACAAAAACTTTATTCAAACCAGTTATGGGAGGAGTGATCTAGTTAGACACACATCTTTTCTTTATTTGCAAATATGTGCTACAACCTGACTAACAACCTGCTACCTGCTGCCTGGTAAAGAAACTTAGGAGAATTGCTTTAATGAAGAATGATTTGTATTTGGCGTATCAAGTTTTGGCTAGATAAATAGTTGCTTCTTATCTACTTAAGCAATATTTGAAAACCTGTGGACTGAAAATGTCCTCCTGAGTTTAGATTGCATTATCAACTTATTTAGCACATACTTTTGGCTTAGCAACCAGCCCCACCCCCAGGCTCTGTCCTTTTAATTAGCAACCTGTCCCTGTATTTCAGTGTTTCTGCTGAGGCACATGAGCTGACCCATGAAGAGTCAAAACACATCACTTGACGTAAAAACATCATTTGCTGAGTTTTTCATATAGTTGGACTGTCAGATGAACAGTTTCTTAGGGACCAGAAATTGAATTGAGGTGAGCTTATGTAAAAGACTAGATATCCAGGTGCTCAAGAGCATAAGAATGACAAGGGAAGAGAGTGGCAAGGCAGAGTTACAGGGCCAAAAGTTGATAGCCAGTCGCTTGTTTTAAATGATTCATTTTGTGCCTTAAAGCCCCCAGGGCTCCATGGCTGCCACCTTCCAATGGTAGATTTTTTTCCCCCAAAGGTCCATTCATGTGTTTAACCAACACCTAATGATTAACTTCTAACATATGCCCATGTGGTTCCACGCTCTAGGTTTATAGCAGTGATCGTGGTATCTGCCCTAGTGATGCTTACATACTGGAGGAGAAGAAAAACAAATAAACAAATAAACACATTGCTAAATATAATTCAGGTTTGATAAGTGCTAATAAGAACAGCGAGGCAGGATTTATAGTGACAGACATGTGCGAAAGTCTGTGTGTTTGTTTCCACTGACTGATGGAGTTTGATTCATCAAGGAAGGCTGCTAGAAAGGACTGACATTTTAACAGACAGACCTGAATGAAATGAGGGGTGAGTCATGTGAGAGGCCCTGAGCTAAGAGGAAACCACGTGTCTCCATTATTATGAACTGGTCTGAGTCAGTCGGGTCAGGATGCACAGCTCTTAGGGTCTTACTAGTCCGGACGCACAGCTCTTGGGGTCTTACTAGTTGAAAATAGCTATTAAAAGAAGATTGATGTAAATGAGAGTAAACTATTTACCCTACAGCTAAGCTCCCAGTTGGGAAAGGAAGCAAATCTTACACCAAATTTGGTCATGCATACAGAAATTTATTAAGCAATTTTTATTAACAGGTTCAAATAGTTTCACAGACTGTTTGGTAAGCTCAGTGGAGACTAGCCTTCTGTCCTCAGAGCTCTTACTGCCACCTCGCATGTGAAGGTCATGAGACAGAGGCACAGTCTCGCCAGAGGCAGGCTTCTGTTACACTGAGACTCAGCAGCAGGTGGCCAGAGCTCCTCTTCACAAGGCCCAGTAGCTGGGTTGCCTGGGATCAAGCCTCAGTTACCATCCCTAAGGGTACATTATGGTCGTTAATTTTATGTATCACTCTGGCTGGGTATGGTGCCCAGCTGCTTGGTCAAACACCAGTCTGGACGTTATTATGAAGGCATTTTTTTTTAAAGATGCAATTAATACTTATATTTGTAAACTTTGAATAAAGCCAATTATCCTCCACAGTGAGGGTGGGCCTCATCCAATCAGTTGAAGGCCTTAGGAGCAAAGACTGAGACACACCACTGAAGAAGAAATTCTGACTCCAGAGATTCTCCCTGAGTTTCCAGCCCTCAGATTTACCAGTTAACTCAAGAGTTGCAATGATAATTCTTACTTGAATTACCAGTCTGCCAACCAGTCCTCTGGGCTTTGGACTTGCTACTCTCCACAGTCAAGTGAGTCAATTCTTCAACATAAATTTTAACCGCTCTCTGTCTTTCTCTATCTATATGATACATCTATTTATACGTATAGATATGTCTCCTATTAGGATCTTCCCTGTAGCTCAGTTGGTAAAGAATCTGCCTGCAATTCAGGAGACCTGGGTTTGACCCCTGGGTCTGAAAGATCCTCTGGACAAGGGAATGGCAGTCCACTCCAGTATTCTTCCCTGGAGAATCCCATGGACAGAGGAGCCTGGTGGGCTACAGTCCGTGGGGTTGCAAAGAGCTGGACACGACTGAGAGACCAACCCTACCGCTGTATCTCCTGTTAATTCTGTTTCTCTGGAGATCCCTGACTAGTAGAGATTTTGGTACTAGGAAGTGGGGTAAGGAATTCATAAAAATGTGGAAGTGACTTTGGAATTGGATATAAGTAGGGGTCGGACAGATTTGAAGTGCATGATACAAAAAGCCTGGATGGGCTTGAAGGGACTGTCGATAGAAATATGGACATTAAAAGAGATTCTGGTTAAGAACTCAAAGAGAAGAGCTGTAGAGAAAGTTCCTATTGTTTTAGAAAATCCTTACGTCATCACGAACAGAATGTTGCTAGAAATATGAATGCTAATGATGTTTCCGTAAGGTCTCAGACAGAATTTTGGACACAGACACAAATATGTGTTGAGGAAAGATAGTGTGAAGAGACACAGGGAGAAGACAGCCTTCTGCAAGCCAGGGAGAGGCCTGGAACAGATCTCTTCCTCACGGGCCTCAGAAGGAACCAACCTTGCCAACGTCTTGATTTTGGATTTCTAGCTTCCAGAACCGTGAGGCAGTAAATATGTGTCCCTGAAGCTGCCCAGCCTGTGGTGCTTTCTTCTGGCAGCCCCAGCACCCTAATGCAGGACCGTCTATCTCGGTGGCGTCCTCCTCCCTATTTCTCACCAGTCAGGTTCTCTGGGAGCAGGGGCCGAGACAGAGTTCAGGGTGCCAGATGTTTATTAGGGGTCAAACCCTATGAGAGGAAGGGGAAGGATCCATCATCAGAAATGAATGCAACCAGTTAATATATATGACCAGTTAGTTCTGCTTAAAAAAAAAAGTTTAAAATAATTGAATGTCAATTCAAGCTTCACTGATTCCCTGGTGGCTCAGACGGTAAAGCGTCTACCTACAATGTGGGAGACCCAGGTTCAGACCCTGGGTTGGGCAGATCTCCTGGAGAAGGCAGTGGCAACCCACTCCAGTATTCTTGCCTGCAAAATCCCATGGATGGAGGAGCCTGGTAGGCTACAGTCCATGGGGTCGCAAAGAGTCAGACACGACTGAGCGACTTCACTTTCTTTCTTTCAAGCTTCACTGATCCTTGTTTTCTCTTACTATTTATCAAAAGTATGATATGGCACCCCACTCCTGTACTCTTGCCTGGAAAACCCCATGGACAGAAGAGCCTGGTAGGCTGAGGTCCATGGGGTCGCGAAGAGCCGGACACGACTGAGCGACTTCACTTTCACTTTTCACTTTCATGCATTGGAGAAGGAAATGGCAACCCACTCCAGTGTTCTTGCCTGGAGAATCCCAGGGATGGGAGAGCCTGGTGGGTTGCAGTCTGTGGGGTCGCACAGAGCTGGACACGACTGAAGTGACTTAGCAGTAGCAGCATGATATAATTAGGTATTTATTTCCAAATTGATGGAGATTTATAAGCTACAAACCAAAAGGTTATTAACATTAAGTCAATGCTAATAACTTAATATACTATAAACCTAATAATTATTATTATCTACTTATTAATAATAACTGCTCTGTTTGAATCTGCTTCAGTTACAATAATTTGAGTAAAATTTAAAGTTTTTAAAAAGGAGGGGGAAAGAGGTGGATAAATTGGGACATTGGGATTGATGTGTATATGCTACTATATGTAAAATAAATAACTAATAAGGACCTACTGCACAGCACAGGAAATTCTACTCAATACTCTGTAATGGCCTATATAGGGAAAAAAAAAAACAAACTAAAAAAGAGTAGATATATGTATATGATAACTGATTTACTTTGCTATACAGCAGAAACTGTATTATTATATCACTCACACAACATTGTAAAGCAACTATACTCCAATAAAAATTTTAAAAAATAAATAATTTTTCCAAAAAAAAGGAAAACTAGGCAGAGGGAAAAGTTGAACAACAATACACATCCCATGAGGCCTCAACCAACCAGTGTTGAGCTCAGGACTGTATATTGCCCATCAGGGCTGTCTTGCATTTGGTCAGAATGGCTGGGGCTTTATCCCCCACCTGGCTTGGTCACTGGATCAGGGCTGCCCCAGGAAGAGTGGCTTTGGGCAAGAAGGCTCTTCACCAGTGAGGGCGTAGGTGGCTGACAGAGTCAACTGACCGTACCACCTGCAGCCAGGCAGTGAGCCCTTCCTGGGCCACACGTCTCTGTGGCCATGAGCCATGCTGCTCACAATGCAGGGAAGAATGTACATAGCTATAATATTTTAGCCAATCCACCCATCTTGAATATCTTTAATTTCACCAACAGGAGTCCCCTTCTAATGGTCGTCTTACTAACAATGAACTAATTTCAACAATAAAAATCCATTCCTCACATTCACTATGCTAATGAACAAAGCCATAAGTAGTCAGTGAGACACGATCTCAGAAGCATTTGAGGTGGTGGCTTCTGGAGTGTGGCTTTTCTGATAAAATCCCAGCTGATTATTCTGGAGTGGAATTTTCCATTAGAGCAACTGATGGCTCTTAGAGTAGAAGCTTAAAGCTTAAATGAACCAGCACACACACAATATGACTGACCCTACTTGCTGAAGTATTTCAAAGTAAATCACAGACATCCTGACAACTCTCTTTGCAATATGCTTATCTTTGGGGGTCTTAGACATCTATTCCCTCATCTTGCCCAGTCACATTGTCTTAGGGACTATTTAGTTGCAAGGAACAGAAGCTACTCAGACTAGTTGAGTTTAACAGGGGTTACTGTCAGGACGTAAGGATTCAACACACAGCCTCCAGACACTGAAGCTGGCAATGAACTCTCTAGATCCCTTGGAGTGGAGCTGGGGTGCTGGCATCCCAAGCTGCCCCTGCCCCTCTCCTGGGGCCTCCAGCTCTCCTCTGGCTGTCAGCTCCTGTCCCCAGCTTCTCTCTGCCTTCCCACCTACTCATTGGCACATTCCCCCCATCTTGATTGGACATAACCATCGTCACCAGACCATCTCCTTGTCTCTTAGGTCAATGTTTTGAGAGAGGAAAAAAAAAAAGAGAAAATATGACAGGCAAAGCCCCAACAACGACCTAGTGTCCCCTGAGTTGGCTGAACACTGTGGTCCAGTCACCTGTATAAACAAGGTAGACTGACCCTCCTTCTGGGGTCCATGGGAGGACAAATTCCTCAAGAAGAGGACAGAAATGAGGGAGTCTCTGGCAGGTCCACCCAGTCATACTTACACATACACACACACAGGTGCACATGCACACACCATGTGTAACTGATTAAGCCAATCCAACAGTTACTGCCAAAGGCCATGTATTCAAATTACAGTATTTAGATACACACATAATGTGTCTTCCTCAATCTGCCTCAAAAAGAAATGTCTTCTGGTTATCATTCTCTGAAACCTCATCTGCCACAAATACCACCTTCCTGGTTAGAACCTAAGGAGCTCTGAATTGACTCTTTCTCAGTGACGGCCACTTTCTATTTGGGGTGCTGCCTGGCTAGAATGGTCTGTCCCCTGCAGATACACATTGTCAAAGGCTGTGAGTCAAGTAGCTCACAACCAGCCCTATTCTACAGAAGACTCTTCAAGGAAACCCTGGCCTTGGCCTCCGCTCTAACAAGACCTCAGCGTTAATTACCAACCCGGGGAACTGATGCATGAAAGCAGAGCTGTCCTCTATCCTGGGTACATAGAAACCTCAGCTCGTTCTGTGTTTCCTTTCATGCTTGTTTGCATCACTTAGAATTTCCCAGGGACGCTAGTGTGTCAACTAATCAAATCAGCCAATCACCCTTAAGCAGGCAAAGCAATGACGCAAGGAGAGCCCCGGGTCCAGCTTGGTGGAGCCACGCACTTATGCCAAGGGCAGAGACAGGGCAGCCTCTGCCTGGGCTCGGTGGGCGCCCTCCTTCCCAACAGCTTTTCCCCTTGCTTCATATCCCCTTACTGGGGGCAGAGTCTTTACCCCCATGGGGAGGAAGTGCAGAAAAAGTACATACATCTCAGGCCGAAAGGACCCTGCCAAATTCAAAACCCCAGAAACACTTAAAGAGAAAAGGCTATTGCTCCTTCTCAGACTGCTTTGCTAGGGTAGGAATAGAGAAAATCTGAGTAAAAACCTTTATTTGCCTGATCCCGCTCCCCCTCCTCTCTCAAGTTCATATGGCTGAAGAACTCACTGACTTCCAGGAATAATTGTTTGCTGGAATATTCTCTCCTGGGTGCACTGGGATGACCCAGAGGGATGAGATGGGGAGGGAGGTGGGAGGAGGGTTCAGGATGGGGAACACATGTTAAAAAAAAAGAAAAAAAAAATCTCTCCTGGAAATCTGTTGGGAGAAACATCCAAAACTGAGGGCATTGAATAAAACCTTTCTTCTTTTCAGTTTTACCAGAGCCTAGCTGCACTGGTAAGAGTCAAGGGGCCCAGACCTGTGTGATGGGGACTCCTGCCATGAAGCCCAGGAAACCTCACCCACGAGAGGCCAGGGCCTCTGAGCTCTCAGGTTGCTGCCCCAGGCCTCGGTCTAGGTTTGTGGGTGGTTCCACGGGCCAGCTTTGCCCTAGAGCTCTTCACCGGGAAAGGGGCCCTGTTGGTCTCCGGTTACTCACTGCCTTTAGGGGGGCTCTCGCTGCAGAGACACTGGTGCTGGCCCCTCTTCTCAGGCCTTTGCCCTAGGGATCCATCAAGGGCTGGGGCTCTTCTTCTCTCCCCCAAACAAAGCACAGAGCATTCATTCATCCCATCCTTTCTTTTCCCACAGGCAAGCTGACTGCTTTGCTAGCAGGTGCTGGTGCCCATTAGGGAGATGAAAACACCCCGAGCTGAAAACACTGAGTGTCATAAGCACCCAGATCCCAGAAACACCTTCCTTTCCTTCCCCACGATCGAGCCCCTCCCTGCCCCCCAGTTCAGAGAGTGACAGCAGGACTTCTTGCTATAGCAGCAAACAGCAAATGAAAAAAAAGAAAGAACCAAACCAAACCCGGTGTGATCCTCAGGTCTGTGGCTTCTTCCTGTACCCCCCTCCCACACAGCTAGTTTTTTTCCCCCAGTGAATACAGGAATAGGATTAATAGAGGAGTGCTAGGAGCACGGGGCACTNAAAACACTGAGTGTCATAAGCACCCAGATCCCAGAAACACCTTCCTTTCCTTCCCCACGATCGAGCCCCTCCCTGCCCCCCAGTTCAGAGAGTGACAGCAGGACTTCTTGCTATAGCAGCAAACAGCAAATGAAAAAAAAGAAAGAACCAAACCAAACCCGGTGTGATCCTCAGGTCTGTGGCTTCTTCCTGTACCCCCCTCCCACACAGCTAGTTTTTTTCCCCCAGTGAATACAGGAATAGGATTAATAGAGGAGTGCCAGGAGCACGGGGCACTGTTCTGTTTGTGTGTTATCTGTGTATGTGCGTGTTCTCTGTAGTGCAATAAGCGGAGACACACAGGCTATCAATACAGTGACTGGGAATCCAGACTCCGGAGCAGAGTTGCCTGGGTTTGAATCCTGGCTCCATCACTTCCTGGATTTGTAAACCTGGGCTCGTTCCTGAACTTCTCTGTGCCTTGGTTTCCTCATCGAGTGAAAAGGAGGATAATATTAGTACAGCTGTCCCACAGTGGTATTGTAGAGACTAAATGAGTTCAGTTCAGTTCAGTCAGTTCAGTCGCTCAGTCGTGTCCAGCTCTTTGCGACCCCATGAATCGCAGCACGCCAGGCCTCCCTGTCCATCACCAACTCCCAGGGTTCACTCAGACTCATGTCCATCGACTCAGTGAGGCCATCCAGCCATCTCATCCTCCGTTGTCCCCTTCTCCTCCTGCCCCCAATCCCTCCCAGCATCAGAGTCTTTTCCAATGAGTCAGCTCTTCACATGAGGTGGCCAAAGTACTGGAGTTTCAGCTTTAGCATCATTCCTTCCAAAGAAATCCCAGAGTTAATATATAGTAAATATGTTGAGCCTTTTCTAGCACATGAAGGCACTGTATGAATGCTCGCTTTTGTTATAGAGATAGCTGTGATATAAGGTTTCTGTTTCCATCACTATAAATTTGGTTACTGCAACTTATAAGTGTAGTGCAAGTCTCATTTATAATATTTTGATAATGTATACCCTGCCACTTCAAAAAAAGATTTAAAGTACGTGAACAACCACAGTAGCTGGAAAATTTATCAATGAAGGTCTTGTTTATAGTGACTTTATAAAGAGTAGTAATTTTTAACCTGAAGGAAAAATTTCTTCCTTCCTGCCTTCCTTCCTTTCCTCTCCTGTCTCTTCCTTTCTTTCCTACCTTCCTTCCTTTATGATGGTGGTGTAGGCATCAGTAAGTGGAAAGATCTTCCTAAAAATCTTGGCAACAATGTAGCACTCAGTGCCTCTCTGTGGGATGCAATGATACTGTGTCTGAGCAGCTGCAATGTGCCCAGAATTTGATATTTCACACAGATGTGCCCTTTGATTCTCACAATGAACTCTGCAAGGGAGAAAGTACTATTATTTTTACCTTGCAGATGAGGAAGCAGAGTCAGGGGTTTAAGCGACCTGCCCAGTCACAAAGCACGTAAATAGAGGAGCAGGGTTCCAGGTTAAGTCCAAGTCCATGGGCTTCCTGCTCTGCCCCCACCTATCTTGTGATGGGGAAAGATGCAGAACATCTNGAAAAAAAAAACAAACTAAAAAAGAGTAGATATATGTATATGATAACTGATTTACTTTGCTATACAGCAGAAACTGTATTATTATATCACTCACACAACATTGTAAAGCAACTATACTCCAATAAAAATTTTAAAAAATAAATAATTTTTCCAAAAAAAAGGAAAACTAGGCAGAGGGAAAAGTTGAACAACAATACACATCCCATGAGGCCTCAACCAACCAGTGTTGAGCTCAGGACTGTATATTGCCCATCAGGGCTGTCTTGCATTTGGTCAGAATGGCTGGGGCTTTATCCCCCACCTGGCTTGGTCACTGGATCAGGGCTGCCCCAGGAAGAGTGGCTTTGGGCAAGAAGGCTCTTCACCAGTGAGGGCGTAGGTGGCTGACAGAGTCAACTGACCGTACCACCTGCAGCCAGGCAGTGAGCCCTTCCTGGGCCACACGTCTCTGTGGCCATGAGCCATGCTGCTCACAATGCAGGGAAGAATGTACATAGCTATAATATTTTAGCCAATCCACCCATCTTGAATATCTTTAATTTCACCAACAGGAGTCCCCTTCTAATGGTCGTCTTACTAACAATGAACTAATTTCAACAATAAAAATCCATTCCTCACATTCACTATGCTAATGAACAAAGCCATAAGTAGTCAGTGAGACACGATCACAGAAGCATTTGAGGTGGTGGCTTCTGGAGTGTGGCTTTTCTGATAAAATCCCAGCTGATTATTCTGGAGTGGAATTTTCCATTAGAGCAACTGATGGCTCTTAGAGTAGAAGCTTAAAGCTTAAATGAACCAGCACACACACAATATGACTGACCCTACTTGCTGAAGTATTTCAAAGTAAATCACAGACATCCTGACAACTCTCTTTGCAATATGCTTATCTTTGGGGGTCTTAGACATCTATTCCCTCATCTTGCCCAGTCACATTGTCTTAGGGACTATTTAGTTGCAAGGAACAGAAGCTACTCAGACTAGTTGAGTTTAACAGGGGTTACTGTCAGGACGTAAGGATTCAACACACAGCCTCCAGACACTGAAGCTGGCAATGAACTCTCTAGATCCCTTGGAGTGGAGCTGGGGTGCTGGCATCCCAAGCTGCCCCTGCCCCTCTCCTGGGGCCTCCAGCTCTCCTCTGGCTGTCAGCTCCTGTCCCCAGCTTCTCTCTGCCTTCCCACCTACTCATTGGCACATTCCCCCCATCTTGATTGGACATAACCATCGTCACCAGACCATCTCCTTGTCTCTTAGGTCAATGTTTTGAGAGAGGAAAAAAAAAAAGAGAAAATATGACAGGCAAAGCCCCAACAACGACCTAGTGTCCCCTGAGTTGGCTGAACACTGTGGTCCAGTCACCTGTATAAACAAGGTAGACTGACCCTCCTTCTGGGGTCCATGGGAGGACAAATTCCTCAAGAAGAGGACAGAAATGAGGGAGTCTCTGGCAGGTCCACCCAGTCATACTTACACATACACACACACAGGTGCACACGCACACACCATGTGTAACTGATTAAGCCAATCCAACAGTTACTGCCAAAGGCCATGTATTCAAATTACAGTATTTAGATACACACATAATGTGTCTTCCTCAATCTGCCTCAAAAAGAAATGTCTTCTGGTTATCATTCTCTGAAACCTCATCTGCCACAAATACCACCTTCCTGGTTAGAACCTAAGGAGCTCTGAATTGACTCTNACTGCCAAAGGCCATGTATTCAAATTACAGTATTTAGATACACACATAATGTGTCTTCCTCAATCTGCCTCAAAAAGAAATGTCTTCTGGTTATCATTCTCTGAAACCTCATCTGCCACAAATACCACCTTCCTGGTTAGAACCTAAGGAGCTCTGAATTGACTCTTTCTCAGTGACGGCCACTTTCTATTTGGGGTGCTGCCTGGCTAGAATGGTCTGTCCCCTGCAGATACACATTGTCAAAGGCTGTGAGTCAAGTAGCTCACAACCAGCCCTATTCTACAGAAGACTCTTCAAGGAAACCCTGGCCTTGGCCTCCGCTCTAACAAGACCTCAGCGTTAATTACCAACCCGGGGAACTGATGCATGAAAGCAGAGCTGTCCTCTATCCTGGGTACATAGAAACCTCAGCTCGTTCTGTGTTTCCTTTCATGCTTGTTTGCATCACTTAGAATTTCCCAGGGACGCTAGTGTGTCAACTAATCAAATCAGCCAATCACCCTTAAGCAGGCAAAGCAATGACGCAAGGAGAGCCCCGGGTCCAGCTTGGTGGAGCCACGCACTTATGCCAAGGGCAGAGACAGGGCAGCCCCTGCCTGGGCTCGGTGGGCGCCCTCCTTCCCAACAGCTTTTCCCCTTGCTTCATATCCCCTTACTGGGGGCAGAGTCTTTACCCCCATGGGGAGGAAGTGCAGAAAAAGTACATACATCTCAGGCCGAAAGGACCCTGCCAAATTCAAAACCCCAGAAACACTTAAAGAGAAAAGGCTATTGCTCCTTCTCAGACTGCTTTGCTAGCGTAGGAATAGAGAAAATCTGAGTAAAAACCTTTATTTGCCTGATCCCGCTCCCCCTCCTCTCTCAAGTTCATATGGCTGAAGAACTCACTGACTTCCAGGAATAATTGTTTGCTGGAATATTCTCTCCTGGGTGCACTGGGATGACCCAGAGGGATGAGATGGGGAGGGAGGTGGGAGGAGGGTTCAGGATGGGGAACACATGTTAAAAAAAAAGAAAAAAAAAATCTCTCCTGGAAATCTGTTGGGAGAAACATCCAAAACTGAGGGCATTGAATAAAACCTTTCTTCTTTTCAGTTTTACCAGAGCCTAGCTGCACTGGTAAGAGTCAAGGGGCCCAGACCTGTGTGATGGGGACTCCTGCCATGAAGCCCAGGAAACCTCACCCACGAGAGGCCAGGGCCTCTGAGCTCTCAGGTTGCTGCCCCAGGCCTCGGTCTAGGTTTGTGGGTGGTTCCACGGGCCAGCTTTGCCCTAGAGCTCTTCACCGGGAAAGGGGCCCTGTTGGTCTCCGGTTACTCACTGCCTTTAGGGGGGCTCGCTGCAGAGACACTGGTGCTGGCCCCTCTTCTCAGGCCTTTGCCCTAGGGATCCATCAAGGGCTGGGGCTCTTCTTCTCTCCCCCAAACAAAGCACAGAGCCTTCATTCATCCCATCCTTTCTTTTCCCACAGGCAAGCTGACTGCTTTGCTAGCAGGTGCTGGTGCCCATTAGGGAGATGAAAACACCCCGAGCTGAAAACACTGAGTGTCATAAGCACCCAGATCCCAGAAACACCTTCCTTTCCTTCCCCACGATCGAGCCCCTCCCTGCCCCCCAGTTCAGAGAGTGACAGCAGGACTTCTTGCTATAGCAGCAAACAGCAAATGAAAAAAAAGAAAGAACCAAACCAAACCCGGTGTGATCCTCAGGTCTGTGGCTTCTTCCTGTACCCCCCTCCCACACAGCTAGTTTTTTTCCCCCAGTGAATACAGGAATAGGATTAATAGAGGAGTGCCAGGAGCACGGGGCACTGTTCTGTTTGTGTGTTATCTGTGTATGTGCGTGTTCTCTGTAGTGCAATAAGCGGAGACACACAGGCTATCAATACAGTGACTGGGAATCCAGACTCCGGAGCAGAGTTGCCTGGGTTTGAATCCTGGCTCCATCACTTCCTGGATTTGTAAACCTGGGCTCGTTCCTGAACTTCTCTGTGCCTTGGTTTCCTCATCGAGTGAAAAGGAGGATAATATTAGTACAGCTGTCCCACAGTGGTATTGTAGAGACTAAATGAGTTCAGTTCAGTTCAGTCAGTTCAGTCGCTCAGTCGTGTCCAGCTCTTTGCGACCCCATGAATCGCAGCACGCCAGGCCTCCCTGTCCATCACCAACTCCCAGGGTTCACTCAGACTCATGTCCATCGACTCAGTGAGGCCATCCAGCCATCTCATCCTCCGTTGTCCCCTTCTCCTCCTGCCCCCAATCCCTCCCAGCATCAGAGTCTTTTCCAATGAGTCAGCTCTTCACATGAGGTGGCCAAAGTACTGGAGTTTCAGCTTTAGCATCATTCCTTCCAAAGAAATCCCAGAGTTAATATATAGTAAATATGTTGAGCCTTTTCTAGCACATGAAGGCACTGTATGAATGCTCGCTTTTGTTATAGAGATAGCTGTGATATAAGGTTTCTGTTTCCATCACTATAAATTTGGTTACTGCAACTTATAAGTGTAGTGCAAGTCTCATTTATAATATTTTGATAATGTATACCCTGCCACTTCAAAAAAAGATTTAAAGTACGTGAACAACCACAGTAGCTGGAAAATTTATCAATGAAGGTCTTGTTTATAGTGACTTTATAAAGAGTAGTAATTTTTAACCTGAAGGAAAAATTTCTTCCTTCCTGCCTTCCTTCCTTTCCTCTCCTGTCTCTTCCTTTCTTTCCTACCTTCCTTCCTTTATGATGGTGGTGTAGGCATCAGTAAGTGGAAAGATCTTCCTAAAAATCTTGGCAACAATGTAGCACTCAGTGCCTCTCTGTGGGATGCAATGATACTGTGTCTGAGCAGCTGCAATGTGCCCAGAATTTGATATTTCACACAGATGTGCCCTTTGATTCTCACAATGAACTCTGCAAGGGAGAAAGTACTATTATTTTTACCTTGCAGATGAGGAAGCAGAGTCAGGGGTTTAAGCGACCTGCCCAGTCACAAAGCACGTAAATAGAGGAGCAGGGTTCCAGGTTAAGTCCAAGTCCATGGGCTTCCTGCTCTGCCCCCACCTATCTTGTGATGGGGAAAGATGCAGAACATCTTTCCTGAGAGGGACGAGTACCTCCTAGTTCTTCACATCTGGGTAAGGAAGGCTAGGCCCTCTGTCTGAGAATCAAGCTACTGAAGCTTGTAGAATCCCTATCAAATTTGGACATTCAGTTGAGGCTGTAAACAATGAGCCTGACCTTAATTCAAACACTAGGTGATTATGTTTGACAAAGAAATGTAAACAGGGCTTTAATTGATTCCTCTGCTTACAATGGGTGGTTCATTTATGACTGTCTTCTCTGTAATGGCCTCTGTCTGGGATCTAGGGGTTGGATTGATACACAGAATCCTGCCACTTGTTTGAGCTCAGGTCCAACATTCCTGTGTTGACTCATTCATATGTTTAACAAGTTAATGGTGCTGTGACCCATACTGGACTGCAGTCGGAAAAAAACAGATGTGGGCCCTGCTTCATGGCACTCACAGTCTGACTGGCTGTAAATAAACAGCCTCATGAAGAAATATACAGTGCAAACTGTGGTCAGCTCCATGGATGAATGGGATGAGGGGGCTTGCAGGGAGAATGATCAGGAGTGGTGGTCAAGGAAGGTCTCTTAGAAGAGGGACATTTAACTGAAGACCTGCATGTTGACAAGGAGTCAGTCCCGGGGCCAGTGGAGGAGATGGATGTTCCAGACAGAGGAAAGAGTGAGTGCAAAGGCCCTGGAATAGGAAGGGGTTGATGCTCTCGTGGAGATAGAAGGCCTGAGTGGAGTCGGGGGTGCATTGCCTGGAATGGGATAGTTAACAGGAAATATAGCAAAAACATGAACATTTTAAACAATGCATGGGAATATAATCACTAGAATATAGGTTGTGGGAAAATAAGAAAAATCCCAGTTTAATAAACAAAAAATGATTTATAAGAGGAAAAAGAGGCAGAGGGGAAACCTATAGATTAAGAAAATGGAGGATGAGGAGAGATTGGAAGCCTCACACATCGCTGGTGGGATTGTAAAGCAGTGCCACTGGCAATGGCGGCAGATCTGGAGTATGGTGCACGCATAGTATTAACGCAGTACTTCCCTCAGCCCAGGCCTACACATCCTTGTACCCTGAATAGTTTCTACTGCAGGTTGAACTGTGTTCCTCCAAAAAGTGTGTTGAAATTCTAATCCCTGGTACTGTACTAGTATCAGTCAAGTTTCTTTAGAGAAACGTGTGTGAGGATTTTCCCGGAGCAGGGATGGGACCTGTGTCCTCTCGGTTCCAGGTGGATCCTTAACCTCTGGACCACCAGGGAAGTCCCTGGCATTCTCACGAAAAGGAAAACTTGGATACAGAGACAGACATGCACACAGAGACAGTGCTATAAAAAGATGAAGACAGATGCAGGGTGATGCCAACAAACCACCAGGAGCCAGGAGAGAAACGTGCAACAGATTCTTCCTCAGGGCCTTCAAAAGGAACCAACTGTGCTGACTTCTTGACCTCAGGCTTCTAGTCTCTGGGATGAGAGATAAATTTCTGTTGTTAAAGCCCCCTAGTCTGTGGTACTTTGTCATGGCAGCCCTAGTTTCCAATAATCCAAACAGTGCAGAAATAGAAAACAAAGACACAGACTCCTTGGCCTCAGAATCCATTGTCTAGGTAGGCATGTGTGTGTGCTTACTCACTTCCGTTGTGCTCGACTCCTTGAGACCTGATGGACTGTAGCCTGTCAGGCTCCTCTGCCCATGGGATTCTCCAGGCAAGAATACTAGAGTGGGATGCCCTCCCACTGGAGGACCATGCCCTCCTCCAGGGGATCTTCCTGACCCAGGGATTGAACCCATGTTTCCTGCGTCTCCACCTCTCCCATTGCAGGCGGATTCTCTACCCACTGAACCACTTGGGAAGCCCATTCAGGTATAAACAGAAGAAAACTGAAGTAAGATATGAGCAAGCAGCACCCATTTCTCCCTGCTTTCTCTCCAACCACATTCTCCCCTCTTCCAAGCCAACAAATAAATAGAGGAGGGTTGAAGAGTTAAAAGGAGTTAGATGCAGCACAGAAATGATGCATCCTTTCAATCCTCCCTACATTGGCCAGCTCACAGGTGTGGGTGTGTCTGCCGGAGATATGCAAGAAAATCCTTGTAGGTTTGGAGATCTGAGAGTGGAAGGGACCTGTGCTCTGTTTGATGGAGGAAGTGCAGGGCAACTGTAAGCTTGCTTCCACTGTTCCCTCTAAATAATGGGGTAGAAATGCTGGCATGACATATAGGGCCAGAGGCTGTCCTGAGTTCCCTGTATTCTTAAAGGAGTGTGGGTGGTCATCAGAAAATACGCAAGACTCCTGAGTGAGACAGAAAGATATCCGGAGGAGAGCAGACCCATGGGGCCTTGAGACAAGAACAAGGAGACACCACTTCCATTGAAAGGGTGCAGCCCATGGACAGGACTGCAGGGGATCTGGGAGGCCGTTTTGGAGACTGGGAAGGATGGGGTTCATCTGAAGCAGCAGATCATCAGAGGCCAAAAAGTAGGTATCCAGCCCCACCCCTTTCCCAAGCCCTCAACACCATGTTGATGAATGTGAAAGCAGCCAGACATTGGTGTCAGCTTCAGGGATAAGGAGAAAGAAGGAGAAGAAAATCTTGATTGTGACTCGTCTATTAAACCAGACTGGCTAGGAAGGCAGTGAAGTGGGTGTATCTGAAAATAGCTAGATTAAATTTTCTAAACCAGTTTAAATGAAAATTCTAGACAGAAATTCTCATTTCCTGGTAACACCTTCATACACATGTAGAGTCCTGCATATGTGCATCTGGCATCTCTTGGCAGAAGCTGCTCTTTCTTCCTGACCATGGTCTTCTGGTTCAGATCTCCCCAAGGCGTTTTCTTGACTTAATAATTCTGTCCCAAGCATAACCACCCTTTGGAGATGTAGGTAAAAAGTATTCCATTGTCCTCAAATTGTGGACAGGAGGGCTCTGGCTCAGCTGGTCAAAGAGAACTTTGAGGCAGCTGCTGGACAGAGAAATTACCATTGAATCCCACCTCACACCTGAAGGGATGACTCCAAATAGATCAGAGGCCTCCAGTGGAAAATAAAATGAAAAATGTATGTTTTCGTCCATGCAGGCTGCTATAACAAAATGTCACAAACCAGATGGCTTATAAACAACAAAAATGTATTTCTCACCATTCTGGAGGCTGAAAGTCTGAGATCAGGGTGCCAACATGGTTAGGTGATGACCCTTTTTCCAGTGTATCTTCACCTGGTGGAAGGGAGAGCTAGCCCTCTGGGGCCACTGTGGGGTCTCATTGATAAGGCCACTAATGCCTTCCATGGGAGCTCCATCCTCAAGAGTGAATCAATTCCCAAAGGCACCATCTCCTAATATCATCACATTGAGCATCAGGATGTCAGCATATGAATTTTAGGGGGACACAAACATCCAGACCATAGCAAAGCACTAGAAGAAAAGATGAAATTTTTCATTGATAAGGCCACTAATGCCTTCCATGGGAGCTCCATCCTCAAGAGTGAATCAATTCCCAAAGGCACCATCTCCTAATATCATCACATTGAGCATCAGGATGTCAGCATATGAATTTTAGGGGGACACAAACATCCAGACCATAGCAAAGCACTAGAAGAAAAGATGAAATTTAAAAAATTATCTCAAAGAGATTTTGTGTACTACTTAGCCATGGAACACAAGAGATAAATTTGACTATGTAAGAATAAACATTTTTTACATGGCCTAAATTCCTATAAACAAATTCAAAAATCAAATGGTAAACTGGGGAAATATGTGCAATGCCTATTACAGACAAAGTGTTAATTTCCTTAACATAGCAAGACTTCCCACAAGCCAGCAAGAGATGTATCAAAAATTCAGTAGAAAAATGGTAGAAATGAACAGAAAATTTACAGAAAAGGAAGCAGTATTGATTCCTTAATATTGGGAAAAGATGGTCAACTTCACTCACGAGATGAAAAATGCAAATTGAAAAGAGATGTGTTTTGCCTAGAGGTGGAGACCACACCCACACAAACTCTATCAAAAACCATCACACCTCCTCTCTATTCTTCTAAGGGCCCTAAAAATCTTTCCCCAAAATAATTTTCTTCCCTGTAAGATTATGTACCCCACCCTCCTATTTCCCTATTAAGATGGTGTTTAATCTCGAATTCTAAGCTACCCTGGAAATCACTCATTTTCCCCTGGCTATCTCCTGTGTATCCATGTTGTTGTTTAGTTGCCCAGTTGTGTCTGACTCTTTGCGACGCTATGGACTCTAGCCACCAGCTCCTCTGTCCATGGAATTGGAGTGGGTTGCCATTTCCTTCGCCAGGGGATCTTCCCAACCCAGGGACTGAACCCACAGCTCCAGGCTCCTCCGTCCATTGGATTCTCCAGGCAAGAGTACTGGGGTGGGGTGCCATTGCCTTCCCCGAGAAACGACCTTAGGGGCTAGAAATAGATGCTGTCATTACAGGAGGAAAAAAAACCCCATAGCAAATCCCAAAATCTGACCTTTATGATTCCGGGACCAGAGAGGGGAGGGAACAGGAGATTCCCCTATTTCTGGTGAAAACAAGGCAACGAACGTGAAGAACGCTGTGCAGTCAGGCTGAAAATTAAACAGATGTGAGTTTCTTTCATTCAAAGCCTTAATTATTCTGACGTCTTCCATAACTTAATCTGAGGCATCACTTCAGCTTTAATTATGCATAATGAAATGGATTATTTACAGTAACTAATATGACAGGAAAAACTGAGAGGTGAGAATTGGTAACTTGGCAACTGTTTATTCATCTTTTTCTGCAGCCCACGTTTATTGACTACCTACTATGCTGCAGCTTTTACTACAGCCCTATTAGGAAAAATACAGTATTGCCAGAACACATGCTATGGGCCAGTTTGTTTCACTTCATTAGCTCATGGACTATTCGCAATAATGCTGCATCACAGGTTATTCTTCCTGATTTGTAGAAGTGGAACTGAGATTCTGAAAGGGTGGGTAATTTGCCTAAGCTCACACAACAAAACCTGTTTTCCTTGCCATTTACCTATTTTAGACAGAAACTTACCTACAGACTGACATTCTATTCTGAATCTCACTTCCTGATTTATATAGGAAAGGTCGACTTTTCTCAAGGGGAAATGGGGGATCAAAATTGTACTTTGGGGAAAATAACCTGAAGGTTTCCTATAGGATGCATTGGATGCTATGGAGACAGTCTCAGTCAGATGCCAAGACCTAAATAAGCCCCAGTGAAAGCGACAGTCACTCCGTCCTGTCCGACTCTTTGTGACCCCATGGACTGTAGTCCATGGAATTCTCTAGGCCAGAATACTGGAGTGGATAGCCTTTCCCTTCTCCAGGGGATCTTCCCAACTCAGGGACTGAACCACATTGCAGATGGATTCTTTACCAGCTGAGCCACAAGGGAAGCCCCTAAGCCCCAGTGGTGGCAGCCAAACTGGAAAAAGAGGCTGCAGGCAGCACTGAGGAAGCTAGAAAGGGCTTGGCGAAGATTTGGACGTAGTGGGCAAGTTACACATCCTCTCTGAGCCTTACTTTCCTTGTGCCTAGGAGCAGCTGTAACTGGTTTATCTAGAAGTCTCAATCCAGGGGCATATACACAGAAATGGTTTTGCTTCCTCCAGTCATTGTTTTTCATCTGCCTCTGTTACATCTCCCTTTCTTGTTCCTTAATAGCTTGTTTCCTGTTCACTTTCAGTTAGTCATCGTCCTTGATAGCTCTCACAGCTTCCGTCTCAATCTCAACTTAAATCTTGCTTTCAGCCTCTCCCCTGCTGCAGCATTGGCACCTGGGTGTGGGGTGTTTTTGCCTGGGGAGGAGGGAGAGGAAAGGGGACAAGCGTGACTCCTTAGCTGGCCTTCCGTGTTGTTTCTCTCAGTCTGCTGTGGCCGTTTTCGGGCTCTTACAGACTAACTGGCCAGGGCTGACCTCTGTGTATCCAGATGCTGGTTCACTAGTGGGGCACGTGTAGTCTTCAGAGCTCCTGAGGGTCTCCCAGTGGCTCATGTCCCTGGTGCCCCCACCCGTCTCTTGCCACCAACCTTGGGCTGGCTGGGTGGGCACCCCTCCCCCGGCCAGCATTTCTTGAGTGAAAGGAACAGAAGAGGGGGTCCAAGTCCCGCTTCCTTCCACTGTGTCCACTGTCTTCCTACTGCACCACGTTGAGGGAGCAGGCTGCTCTGCTCCCACCCTCCCTCTGCACGGCCACTGCTCCTTGTCTGAGTGGATGCTGGACTCCAGCTGTGTCCCACTCACCAGGGCTTGGAGCCTCACACAGGGCTGTACAGGGCATGGAAGCATGGAGCAGGGCAATGCAGCCCCAGGGACGGGCCACATCACTTCCCTGTGCCTTCAAGCTTCCACCAAAATCTTCCTCCACAGACATCTTTGAGGGCTGCCGGGGCAGGAGGGGGAGTAGGGGCGAGGCATGGATGGAGTCTGCCTTGAGGAGGGGTCTGGCCCCAGCTCTTGGCTCCTTTCTTTAGAATGAATGCTTTAGTTTCCAAATCTGAGTCTGACTGATCAATTCAAAACAACAGAAAAATTCTTACTTCCTACCCGTTTCTGTGGACAAGGTGCCTGGTGGCAGGACGACTGGGCCTGTCAGGGGTGCACTGCTGTGTTCAGCCTTGCACCTCAGTGTCTCTGCGCTCTCCTTGTCCTTTGACTTCCCTCCTGGGGCTCGCTCTGTGCAGACGCACCTTGGATGTGGACTTTCAAGATGGGCTCTGAGCTGACCCCATCAGCTGGTTGGCTGACCTCTTGGTGCCATGCCATCACAGAAGCAGGTAATCAGAGAACAAACAGTCCTGTGGTGTTTGGAGTCTCCCTTAGTGACGCCAAAGCCTCTGTTTGATTTCTCGAGTGGCAACAAAGCCAGGAGCAGAAGGTGAGCAGCACCTAGAATAGACCCCAGGCGTAATACCGCGGGGTTCAGGCCCTGGAAGATGCGCTAGAAGGGCACCCAGAAGTGAACTATCAAAGATGCAGGAGGTCATCCTCTTCCTGCTTCTCCTGGGTGCGCTGTCAGGTAGGAACTCCGTTTTACCCCCTGACTTGGCCCGCTCAGTTTGCTAGATATCACTGCGTGATAAAGTCCCCGAAGGAGGAAATTGCCCCTGGGGGGCCCCGTTCAAGTGTGGGACTGTCAGCATCAGGGGGCCTTGTGAGGCCGGGGTGGGATATCTGGAGAAGAGGATACCCCCAAAGCCCCATCTAATCCATGTTTGTACAGACTGTTTCACTTCCCCTCTTGGCCTGTATAGTCCTTTCAAGACCTAAAGCTGGGAAGAGCTCTCCTGGCAGAGCTTTGTGTGTCAGCTAGTCTTTGTGCAGATTCTGGCCTTACTCTGGAGCTTTCTAGTGGCAAGCTGAGGTTGCCAAGTCACCCTATGTGGAAACTGAGGTACAGAGGGGTTAGTGTCTTAGTCCTGAGAGAAGAAAACTTCTGATAGAAGGCAAAGATTCACCTCATGTTCCTGGCACTCCCTCCTCCTTATTCAAAAGCTTCAGGAATCTTGGATAATTTTTCAGTGTTGTCAGCTTGGATTATTGAAATTGAGCTTTTTAAATTAAATCTTATTTTTGAATAGGTAGTATATGCATAATGTGTAGAATTCAATCATATTATATTTGCAGATTAATTTAGGGGTAATTTACATCTTTGATGAGTTATACAGTAAAACGCTTAGAGGAGTGTCTGTTATCTAGTAAATGCTTAGTAAATGTTACTGATTATGTATGACACTGAGTCTTTCTATTCAAGAACAGGGTTCTAGAAACATGTTCAACTCTTCATTTTCTCATGAGTATTCTGAGATTTTCTTCACATGGATCTTGCACATTTTGATTATATTTCTAGTTCTTTTTCTTTTATTTTTTAGCATTTGTAAATGAAATCTTCTTTTGCCTTTTATCTTTTAATTGATCCTTATATAATGTATGGAATTCTGTTAATGAATTATCTTATTTGTAATGATGTTTCTATTGATTTTCATGGATTTTCCAGGTTTGAAAATAATAAATGTTTATATTTTTCCTTCCTTGTTTTCCTATATCTCTTTTCTTTCTCTTATTCAACTACTGGCCCTATACCTTCAGACTGTTGTTAAATAATGATAAGAGTGTATACACTNTAATTTTCTTGAAGAGATCTCTAGTCTTTCCCGTTCTGTTGTTTTCCTCTATTTCTTTGCACTGATCGCTGAAGAAGGCTTTCTTATCTCTTCTTGCTATTCTCTGGAACTCTGCATTGAGATGCTTATATCTTTCCTTTTCTCCTTTGCTTTTTGCCTCTCTTCTTTTCACAGCTATTTGTAAGGCCTTCCCAGAGAACCATTTTGCCTTTTTTCATTTCTTTTTCTTGGGAATGGTCTTGATCCCTGTCTCCTGTACAATGTCACGAACCTCATTCCATAGTTCATCAGGCACTCTATCTATCAGATCTAGGCCCTTAAATTTATTCCTCACTTCCACTGTATAATCATAAGTGATTTGATTTAGGTCATACCTGAATGGTCTTCCAGCTCAGTAAATCTTTAATCCAATTTTCTGTTGATGGGTGGAGTTGTGTTCCCTCCCTGCTATTTACCTGGGGGCGGAACTATGGTGGAGTTAATGAAGATAATGGTGACCTCCTTCCAAAGGTCCCATGCGTGCACTGCTGCACTCGGTGCCCCCAACCCTGCAGCAGGCCACTGCCGACCCACACCTCCACTGGAGCTGCCTGGACACCCACAGGCAAGCCTGGGTCAGTCTTCACTGCTCCTTTCTCCTGGGTCCTGGTGCACAGGGTTCTGTTGTGCCCTCCGAGAGTCTGTTTCCCAGTCCTTCTACGTTCTGGCAGCTCTGTGGTGGGGTTCCTGGCGACCTCCTCCAGGAGGGCTTGTGCCATACCCAGGTCTGCTGCCCCAGAGCCCCGCCCCTGCGGCAGGCCTCTGCTGGCCGTACCGCCGCGGGAGGCGCTCAGACCCCGTTCCGGCTCAGCCTCTGCAGGGCCCCTGGGTCCTGGTGCTACGGCTTCCACCTGTGTCCTAAGGATGCTTCTTTCTCTGTGTGTGGCCTTGTGTCCTGTCCTGTTCTTATGAGGACACTGGTTACGAGCTGTGGGGCTCACCCTAAGCCGGCAAGACCGCCTCTTAACAGATAACTAGATAATAATTAGATAGATAATTAACTAGATGCAGATAATTCCATCTACAAAGACTCTATCTGCAGATAAGGTACATTCTGAGGTTCTGGGTAGACGTGAATTGGGGGAGGGGGCACTGTTCAGCCCCACCGTAGTGTTGTTACAGAAGCATAGAGATCACAACCCACTCCTGTCCTCTGTGCTGGCAGAATCCTCTAGAGTGTCAAAGAGAACGCAGACCATCCCAAAGCTTTCCTGGTAGCAAAACGTAACACATTTTCTCTGACATCATAAAATTCCCTGTCTGTAGTGCAGCCCAGGGTAATTCACAGGCTTGCCCTGAGTCTCTCATTTCCTTCTCTTTGAAACCGGAGTTGCTCTATTGAGCACAATGTACCAATCAAGGCTCTACATGATGCCCTCAGCATCTAATGATAACAAATCATTGTCCATGAGATTATACTTAGGGATATGGGGAGAGCTGGTGTGATTCTGGAGTTCTCCAGTCATGCACACTCCATTCTCAATGTTCTCTGTATCTAACACTGACACAGAGAAGGAAAATACACTCTTGAAGTGGGCCCCTGGGTCCTGGTGCTACGGCTTCCACCTGTGTCCTAAGGATGCTTCTTTCTCTGTGTGTGGCCTTGTGTCCTGTCCTGTTCTTATGAGGACACTGGTTACGAGCTGTGGGGCTCACCCTAAGCCGGCAAGACCGCCTCTTAACAGATAACTAGATAATAATTAGATAGATAATTAACTAGATGCAGATAATTCCATCTACAAAGACTCTATCTGCAGATAAGGTACATTCTGAGGTTCTGGGTAGACGTGAATTGGGGGAGGGGGCACTGTTCAGCCCCACCGTAGTGTTGTTACAGAAGCATAGAGATCACAACCCACTCCTATCCTCTGTGCTGGCAGAATCCTCTAGAGTGTCAAAGAGAACGCAGACCATCCCAAAGCTTTCCTGGTAGCAAAACGTAACACATTTTCTCTGACATCATAAAATTCCCTGTCTGTAGTGCAGCCCAGGGTAATTCACAGGCTTGCCCTGAGTCTCTCATTTCCTTCTCTTTGAAACCGGAGTTGCTCTATTGAGCACAATGTACCAATCAAGGCTCTACATGATGCCCTCAGCATCTAATGATAACAAATCATTGTCCATGAGATTATACTTAGGGATATGGGGAGAGCTGGTGTGATTCTGGAGTTCTCCAGTCATGCACACTCCATTCTCAATGTTCTCTGTATCTAACACTGACACAGAGAAGGAAAATACACTCTTGAAGGTTCCCTGGCCTTTATAAGACAGAGGATGCCATGGCCAGACCGGGTCCTTCAAGGGGGTGTCTATGTTCTAGGATATAACGTTTCCTTCTCCCTGGCTCTCCAGAAAAGACGGGGAGAAACACAAAAGGAAGCAGAGAGGTAATCGGAAAAACAGAAGCTTTATTTCCAGAATAACAGTAGCAGATTTCGTGGTTGTATAGTGGTGGTTGTTTTCTTGGCTCCAAGAAGATCTCACATTCCCATTTCCAGCTCTTGGCAAGAGTCTTCATTCTTGGAGAGTGACCGGGTTCCAGCTTCGCCCTGAGCTACAAACAAGCTGCTAAGTCCTTGTTTTCAGCACAAGGCTTTGTGCTAATGTCGTTTTGCATCCTTTTTATATCTGCAGGCGGACAGGCACTACACCTAATCCACTTACCCGCTATGAGCAAAGTGGCAGAGAATTCTCCACCTGAGACTTCAGTGCACATGTTTTCTGTGAAATTATCAGCATCACTGTCACCTGTGGTCCCAGGGTTCCCCCTGATAATCAACTCCAGTCCCCTGACTCGGGCCTTCAGGGTGAACTGGCTGTCGGACACCGACTTTGAGGTAAGCACTGTCTTATTCCCAAGGGAGCTGCTCACAAAGAGGGGCCCTGAAGATGGCATGGGTGGAATTCTGGATCAGCAGTCATTTCCCTCTTTTCCTGCTTTAACCTTCCCTCTTGTAAGATCTGGACACTCTGTTCGGGGCATTCTCGAGCCCTCTGTGCTAGATGCCCCTGTAGCTTTTGGAGCTTTTTCCCTCCATTTAATCCAGTCCAAATGAACAGTGTGTCCAATCTGTTACAAATAAAAGGCTCGTTTCTTATTGCCGACCACCCTCATATGGTAACAGGCGTTAGGAGTGCCAGTGGTAGCCGGATTCTTCGGGTGGAATCGTCTGTGCAATGATCTCCTTAGAAACAAGACCCTGATGAACTGGTCCCCGGTGATTCCTCCTTCCTATGATTCTGTGGTTTTTCAGTAGGAAGTTTATGAGAAGATATTTCATATGGAAGGACACACCCTAATAAAAATATAAGTCTGGATGTCTAGCCATACTGCATGAATGTTTCCTCTTGGACAATTCAGATCCAATCACATTCTAGAGCTATGCCACTGCGGCTCTGTTTTCTAGTTTGTCCTCTGGTCTTTCCCAAAGCTGTCACTTCTCCTTAGGCAGGATGAACCTGCTGATGGCATGTTTTCCACTGACAGCCTCAAAGGCCTTCTAAGGATGTCTTTAGGGTGTAGGTGTCTGGACCCCGTTGAAGTGCATTCTCTCCCGTGTCTACCTCATTCCTCAGTGGGCACAGGAACCTCCTACAGTCATCATCAGCCCTGCCCCAGCTCCCACCTGCCATTGTTCTGGGTTCTAGGGGTACCCAGTGGGCTTGCTTGGTCTGAGCTTGGTTGCTTCTCTGAGAAACATACGAGGTGTTCTTAAACCCAGCTGATGATTAGAGTCACTAAGGGAACTTTCAAAAAGGGTGCATATCTGGGCCTCAGAACACACCGTGGAGCCCATGGACTTGGGGGCCAGAGCCCAGCATCTTGTATTCTCCGCACCCCAGGGGTGGCCCCTCTGGCATGCAAGGAGCACACATTCAGGCAGCCTCCACCTCAGCATCTAGCGCACATTCCTGGGGCCCAGCTGCCGTTTCTGTGACTTCCCTGCCTGTAGACCTGCTCCCTTGACATCTGGGTCATCTTTAACAGCTGCTGCTCATCTGTGCCTCTAAGCCTTGCCAGTTGTTTACACTTAGAGGGCACATAGTATATGCTCGGCACTGCGGAAAGGACTTGACATGTGTTCTTTTGTAATAGTCACAACAATCCAGCGATTTTATTTGTGTGATTGTCCCCTTTGTACAGATAGGGGAAATGAGGAAAAATTTAGTAGAGGTGAAATAACTTGCCCTATGTTGCACAGCTATTGCTGTGCTGACACTGGAAGGCAGGCAGTCTGGCTTTAGAGCTCTATTTTTTAAAACAGCTCTATTGAGATATAATACACATAGCATGTAATTCGCCCATTGAAAGTATACAGTTCAGTGGTTTTTACTCTATTCACAGACCATCACCACAATCCAGTTTTAGAACATTTTCATCCCCCCAAAATGAAACCCCAAATCCATTAGTAGTCACTCCCCTGTCTCCTATCCCCCCAGGCCCTGGTAACCACTAACCTACTTTCTGTCTTAATGGATTTGCCGATTCTGGTCCCTTCATATGAATTGAATCGTATTTTTTTTTTTTTTAATGACTGGCTTCTTTCACTTAAGCATAAAGTTTCAAAGGTCACACATGTTGTAGCATGGATCAGTACTTCATTCCCTTTAAATGACTGAATGATACTCCACTATATGGATATACCACACTTTGTCTGTTTGTTCATCAGTTGACAGATGTTTGGGTTATTTCCACTTGAGAGCCCTCATTCTCAGCCTCTTGTAGTCTATTGCCTTTAATGATGAGGATGACCAAACTATTTCAGATTGGCAGAGGTTTCAAAGCACATTCACATCCTGATCTCTTAGTTGTTACTACTAACACTGATATTATCACTATTAAAGTTGTAAATCCCTATTTCATAAATAAGATCGCAATGAGCAAGGTTAACTGATCTGTCCAATATCACAGAGCCAGAAAGGATGAAATAAGAACTTGACTCAAGTCTTCCTACTACCAGTCTCAGGCTCTGTCCCCTCCAAATGCCACACACAGCTATTACTGTTTGGATAAGTATCCAAATCTTTCACTATCATATCTCCCCTCCCCACATCACATGTGATTCAAACAGGGCTGTCAGTCAAGGAGGAAGTCCATCCTGTTCCTGACCTCTACAAATGGAGAATTTCTTAGCCATTCCACTGATCTGGGCTCAAATGTTCAGCATTTGGTTCCAGTCCTGATGCCCTCCTGGCACCACAGCCTGCAGCTACCCAGGGCCTTGTGTCAGTACTAGGATGGGCCACAGGTTCACACGTTCTTAACGACTGGTTGCTTCTCCCAGAAACTACCCAGTATTATCAACCATCCCCTCCAGGAAGACCCTATTCTCCAACCCAAACTGCTCACAAGGGCTGTTCCTACAGAACATGACGATGCCCTCTCCGTGGCAGAACCCGACTCCTCCTGGACACTCTGCAGGGTCACCTAGCCATGAGATTCTGGGGTCTCCAGCCCAGAGGTCTTACAAATTAAAATATACCCATTTTTACCCGTTATAGTCCATTTTTCCATATACTTAAAAGGGAGCCTTCCCTGCTTTTAGGTAGGAAAGTAATCATTTAAGAATAATTGGACATCTCTTTAAAGAACTTTGGTAAACTGAACTATAGTACAGTAGTACTTACAAGAGCAAAATAACTTGTCTTGATTTCTAATTGCTACAATACGGTGTCAGTGAGATCAAACTTAGGCAAGACAGACCCAATTCATGTTTACATGTGGAAACCATACAATATAAGTGGTTAATCTACCAAAAGTTTGGCATTCGGTTCACATCACTGAGAAGCTTACCTAAGATCTACTTTTATGCTGCAGCACCCTGTGGTATTCTTACCCCGCCCACAAAGATTCTTTAGGGGGAGAAAAACCATCAAACAATGAAATCTTTAATCTTGGATAACCTTTAAAGCTTGGGAGTACTTAACAGCAGGTTTATGGCAGAAAGTGAAGAGGAGCTAAAAAGCCTCTTGATGAAAGTGAAAGAGGAGAGTGAAAAAGTTGGCTTAAAGCTCAGCATTCAGAAAACGAAGATCATGGCATCCAGTCCCATCACTGCATGGGAAATAGATATGGGAAACAGTGGAAACAGTGTCAGACTTTATTTTGGGGGGCTCCAAAATCACTGCAGATGGTGACTGCAGCCATGAAATTAAAAGACACT
>SJYX01002696.1:0-11855 GCA_006410675.1 Oreotragus oreotragus | reverse complement strand
ACTGTGGCCACCTCATGCAAAGAGTTGACTCATTGGAAAAGACTCTGATGCTGGGAGGGATTGGGGGCAGGATAAGAAGGGGACAGAGGATGAGATGGCTGGATGGGATCACAGACTCGATGGACATGAGTCTGAGTGAACCCCGGGAGATGGTGATGAACAGGGAGGTCTGGCGTGCTGCGATTCATGGGGTCTCAAAGAGTCGGACACGACTGAGTGACTGAACTGAACTGAAACATGGAACATCTTCCTAGAATACTAACTTTATATTTAACATGTGACATCAAAAAACAAAAAAAGTAAATGTACAATTATTTTCACTTTTAACAAATGAGATGTCCCTCAAGTTCCTGCAACCATTTGTATGAATTCAATGGACTTTGACAAGCTCTACATTAGAAAATGGTCACTTTTGCCATAAAATGCAAAGATGATTCTTAACTGTTTGAAACATCTGAAGCAAATGCCACCTTTGACAGATCACATAAATCTCATCTCTAGGTGACACTCAGTTCAGTTCAGTCGCTCAGTTGTGTCCGACTCTTTGCGACCCCATGAATCCCAGCACGCCAGGTCTTCATGTCCATCACCAACTCCCGGAGTTCACTCAGACTCACATCCATGAGTCAATGATGCCATCCAGCCATCTCATCCTCTGTCGTCCCCTTCTCCTCCTGCCCCCAATCCCTCCCAGCATCAGTCTTTTCCAATGAGTCAACTCTTTGCATGAGGTGGCCAAAGTACTGGAGTTTCAGCTTTAGCATCATTCCCACCAAAGAAATCCCAGGGCTGACCTCCTTCAGAATGGACTGGTTGGATCTCCTTGCGGTCCCAGTGACACTACCTAAGCCCAAAGGCAGGTGGGGTAGATGTTATTTTAGCCTAACTATTGATATTAGTTACACTTCTTAACAACTTATCAAATACAATACTGTTGACTTGTCATTACATTTGTGTGAAATGATTCGAGTATACAGAAAATTAGGAGCATTTAACTGACTTCAAATTAAGTGACTGAAGTGAGATAGCAGCAGCAGCAGCAAAGGCAATTCAAGTAGTAACATGGCGCAACTTTCCCTGTTAGTGGTTTTAAAATGCTCATTTAAACAAAAGATGAATTCACTTGCTTAGATATTTGAAATACAACTTCATTCTGATTCTAAATGAAAAGGAATGGGAATGACAGTAACAAACAAGCTTCCACCTCTCAATACTGTCATGTGACTAGAGCAGTCCTATATTTGAAACTCATGGAGGAAACAACTATGTTCCAAAACACCTAAATATGTGGGTCCCAAAATTGAAGGTATTTTTTTTTAAACTGCCACATTCACTCCAAGGCCCATCCATCTCTTTCAGCATCCAAAGATTAAGCACGTGTTCTGCTTAGCTATGTAATAAAGTGGCAAACACGCTGCACCAGTGACGTCACAGGACAGTTGCCTATAAAACTAGACTTCTGACGCTGGGCCCCAGCTTCACTTTCTCACAGGTCATCATCTCCATTCGGGACAGAAGTCTGAGCAACCTCTAATCGGCTCATACTGTGCTGCCAGGACTGGGTTCATGACTACCTCTGGCGGGGCAAGAGCAGGCATGGTGACAAACTCCAGGTTAGGGTCTCCAATCCGTTTTCTAGCAAGCCAGAGGAAGGGCTTTTCAAAGCTGTAGCTACTTTTGGCAGAAATGTTATAGTACTGAAGAGTCTTCTTTTGGTGGAAGACAGTTGACTTTGCCTTAACCTTTCTGTCCACTTTGTTGCCACACAACACAATCAGGATGTTCTCACACACTTGTACCAGATCTCTATGCCAGTTAGGCACATTCTTGTAAGTAACTCTTACTGTTACATCAAACGTTATAATGGCACACTGAGCTTCTATATAATAGCCATCTCTCAGTCCACCAAATTTCTCCTGACCAGCTGTATACCATACATTGAATTTAATCAGTCCTCTGTTGGTATGGAACATAAGAGGATGGACCTCAACATTCAAGGTAGCTACATACGTCTCAAATTCACCAGTCAGATGACGTTTCATGAATGTAGTTTTTCCAGTACCACCATCACCAACCAATACAAGTTTGAACTGACCTTGGGGTTCTTCTTGGGCAGCCATCGCGATGTTACTTCCAGAAGCATCTCGGTGCCTGTCTGACTGAGCCCCAAATGGATTTTTAAATCAAATTTTTTTCTCAAGATCTAGAAATAAGACTATTCGATTTTTCCTCTTTGATATGTTAATAGATAAATAAATCACAGTTCTCCTAATAATATTGAACTCTCTCTAACCTTGAACTTGTAGAGGGCAGGAGGAACTGTGAGTGTGAAGCCTTGAGCTGCTCAGACTCTTACTTGAATTAAACATTGGAGATTTTCCCAGAAATATAGGCTTTTAGAACCATAATCATTTGAGTTAAGAGGTGACATTTATTGTCTTTAGGGGAAGAGTGAGGTTAGAAAAACCCAGATCTCATACTGAAACATAATCATTTGGAATCTTCTCAGGATGTGTGAAAGAAACATATTGCAAAAATCTGCAAGAAATACTTGAGATTTTAAAATAACAACCACATTCTAAGCCTCTCCCTCCAAAGGACCACACGCGGTACTGCACTTTTGCTGCCACAGGTCAAATACAATTTTTTGGAAGGTCTGTTGTGCGGCAGACTGCTCCTCTCTTACCTTCTTAGGTGAGTCTGAAAACCTACTTCTTACCCTTGATCTCAAAAACACCAGGGTCACAGAGGATTGGGGAAGGGGAGCCAGTCACAGTACCTGCCTTTAGCAGATTGGAAACAGGCATCACCAAAGTAATCACAGACAAAGTAACGTTTTCCAGTATTCTGTTCCTCTCATTTGGTCTAACTGGTGTGTATCCTCCAGGTCCAGGCAAGTCCCACCTCCTCCATGGAGCCTTCCCAGATTGCCCCAGCTCTTAGTGGGTGCCCTTTCTGTTGTACCCTGGAGCTCCTCTTGCCTGCACATGGAATGGGTGTCAAGGGTTTAGTACAGTACCTAACACAGAATAAGTGCTCAATGAACAGTAGCAGGAGTTATACTTCATCCATTATGTGTCTGTCCTGGAATCCTCAGCTGGAATGCCAGCCCTACAATAACAGGTTTCATATTTCTTACTCTTCTGTGGTCTCTGAGTACCAATACATACAGGGTATCTAATAAATTGTTGTTGTTGTTTATCATTATCCCTTTGGGGGCCTGTTTTTTTTCCCCTCTGCATTTACTGATATCCCCTAAATGCAGAAACTCATATCCTCTGCCTGCTTAATATTGGCATTGAGATTGGCGTCTGTCTTTTTCACCTCCTATTAAGATGAGGGAAAGAAAATATTTTCTCTTCGGGATGCTAAAGTGTCCCTTTCCAGTAACAACTTAGAAAGCAGGGCCCTTAAAGAACATAAACCCCACAAGACTCTCAGCTGTAGCACAGGAAAGAGTTGGGGTGAAACAATCTCTGGCTCCATCAGCACCAAAGGAACATGTGTCACTCCCGGGAGATGAAGGACTTAGCAAAGGCCCCGCAGCGTGTTTAAATCCACAGCACACTGAGGCTGTCTCCACTTTGAGAAAGTCTCCAGGGAACTGGCTTTTGTCTGAGTCTCACGGAAATGAAAAATTCCAGGGTGTTTAATGAGAGAAGGCTCTCCTTGGTAGTTAGAAGATCCACATGAACTCAAAAAAGGTATCAGGCTTGTTGACCTGAGTTTTGTCCACTGAGCACCACATGTGAGGTCATCTTGATCTCTCTAGGGTGATCCACAAGTCTACCATCTGGGCCTGGCCCCCAGCTAGGTGAATCAGGAAATCAAAAGAGGCCCAAGGCTCAGTGTCTTACACTCCTTGAGGACCAGGTGTACATCCTTCTTAGTGCTCTCATCATTTGAAAAGGCAGGAAGATGTAGTCCATTTCTACAAAGTCTTTCTGTGGGTGATTAATCCTGTGTATGGGATCCAAAGAATGTTACAAAAAGTTTCCTCTCTTCTACCATATTTCTTTCCTATTAAGACAACCTCAGAAAAGCAAAAGCCATCCCTCTTCTCAGCCCCACTTTCCTCTTCCTTTTCCAAGGGAACCTGGTTGTCTTTCCCTCACTCCTGCTGAAGCACTCAAGTTACTGGAATCTGTCTGCTTTTCCATCTCCACAGAGTTAGATGTTGGCAAGAAACCCGCCCTTCTCAGGCCTGAACCAGAGTGATGCTCCAAGACAAACACTTCCCTCTCTCGCTAGTGATGACCTAAGTGTCATTTACAGAATCATTAGAAGTCTCACCACCATTTCTTCTGTGTCCTACCTTCCATTAGCCTTTCAGGGGTTTTCCATCTCCACAGAGTTAGATGTTGGCAAGAAACCCGCCCTTCTCAGGCCTGAACCAGAGTGATGCTCCAAGACAAACACTTCCCTCTCTCGCTAGTGATGACCTAAGTGTCATTTACAGAATCATTAGAAGTCTCACCACCTTTTCTTCTGTGTCCTAGCTTCCATTAGCCTTTGGGGGCAGTGAATCAGCCCCCCAAAGTGGGTGGGTGAGCATCCCATCCAGGAAGGTATAACATTGTGAAAATGAAAGACAGAGAAAGATGTTGCATATGCTAAAACAACAACATTCTGTAATGCTTTATAGTATACTGAACATATGCATTTTCTTATATGGTACCCATGAGAGTGAACTCTAGTAGGACTGGAATTAGTCTAAGTGGCTTTGCTAAAGTTCCTGCACACAACTAACTCTCGTTCAAGTCAAGGAGCCTGCTGACTAATAGCACTGCACTGTAACCATGGGTCCCTAGAGGTTGGGGATGGTCTGCCCCGGCCTAAGAGCAATGTTCATTGATGAGGGTGAGATTGACGATTTGCACCTGGTCTTGGCGAGCCCGTCCGAGGGCTCTGCTGTTGGGGCTAGTTATGTAACAGGGTGGTGCCTACAGGACCAGCGAAATATTCAATGCAAACAGTTCCAGCAGAGACTCAAATTTGGATTCACTGTTTCCAAGGTATCAGTGATGTAGTTGGTGGTTTCTGGTCTGAGCAAGTGCACTTAGCTATGGCCTTAGGGAAAGAGGATAGCAGGAGCCTGCTGGCTCTGGGCCTCTCCTGTCTTCTTGCTATGAGGCAGCATTCAGCTGGGATGCACATTCTTACTTTAATGTAACTGCTATACCGTCTCCTTTTTCTGTAATCAACTGTGGATGTGGAAGCATTCTCGTTTGGGTCCTGTGCATCCCCTTGAACAACTGAACAACTGGAAATGTTTCATGGCCACTGCAGTGTAGCCCCACATCCCTGAGAGACAGAGTGGACGTAAGGCCCAAAGAACTTGAGGGACCAGCCCAAGGGCACACAGTCAAGTAGCAGCAAGACTCAGACTGGCTCCAATTCTCTTGCCCCTTTCACAACATTCCTCTGGATTCTTTCACCACGATTTTGATTAGTTACTAGAAGGAAGAGGCATATATTGAGTGACAGCCTCAGATGAGTATTGCCCTGTGTACTGAAAACAGAATAGTAAGTCAGAGAGCAGCTGCATCCCCTGAGGGAGAAGAAGGAATGTCCCCACACTTCCGGAGCCACCTCATCACCTTTGGTGTCAGAGACCCAGGTGGCCAGCTTCCTCCCTTGGAACGGAGGCTACGGAGGCCTTCATTATCCCAACACGGGCTCCAGGGAGGGGGCCTCCTTGGATCCTTCCTGGCAAGGCAGTGATTTCACTTATTTGGAAACAAGCAAACCCATCATCCATCGAAGCTCTCAGCCATAGGCTAGATGTTTCAGTGGGCTCAGTGACTGATGATCATTTTGTGTGCCTTTTCTTTTTCAAAGTGTACCCATCAAGCAATTCTAATTTGCTTCTTAATTAAGATGCATGTGTAAGTCAAAAATTCTATTAAAGCCTCTTTCCTGATCTGCAGCACTCAGACCACCAGAGAAAGTTTGGAAGGAAAGTGCGTCATGTCTTAGGGAGAGATGGCCCCGGGTTCCTGGCCTTCCCTCTGCCGGGGAAGGCCTGATTAGCAGAGTGCCTTTGGACACGTCCCTTAAACTTATCTGTAGAATGAACAGATTGAATGTTTGGTGAATTCCATACCATATTAATTGCTCTATTTTTAGAGTGTGGACCCTTGCCACTAGTTACTACTATTAATACTGTTACCACTGCTTTTAATAGCAAAGAAACTGGAGGAATTGGTTGTTAGACTAAGACTTGGGAGATCCCAGCTTGGCCACTTGCCTTAACAATGTCCCTGGAGTGTCTGCCTCAAAATTTTTAGAATTCAGCCACACAACCCTGGCACACATAACCTTTTCCTGGGAGGAAAGACCACCAGATGAAGAGCAGAACAGATCCAGCAAGAATGTCCACAGAAATATTCACAGACACAGTCTGGCTTTATAACCAGACAGTTCCCAACACAAAGTGCCTGAGGGTCGCCGGATAGATCCGCTTTTCCCTCCCCAGTACTTCCCTCACCACCATGAGGAAGTGGGCAAGCCCTGTAAGTGTAAGGAGGCAGCATGGAACCATGAAAAGGAGCCCTGCCCCTGAGTCAGATGCCTTGGATTGGAAGACTGGTTCTTCTCTAGAATTAGCCTCTCAAACTCAGAGTTTATTGAAGTTATGATTAATGCAACAGGATCAAGGGATACACTACCCACGAAGCAAAGTAGGGGCTATCTGCTGGGGATATTTGGTAAGCAATCTCTCCAGTTTACCGCAGCAAGGTTGGTGGCTGCGGTAATCTCCCTGTTGAGGTTGAGGTTGTGGGAACCTCTGAGTAGGGCTTAGCAAGCCTCTCATTGGTGAGACTGTACCAAGCTAATACTCCAGCACTGTTCCTTATGCTGTTCCCCTAAAAGGCCTCTTACATGTCACATCACCCAAATCTAACCTCAGGGTGGAGAGTCCAATCTCTTACCAGCCCCAGCACCATCTTGCTATGGTGTTACCAGGTTATAGAATATCCACAGTTCATCTCACGTGCAGGGTCATCTGACAAGCATGGATCAATAGCCTGTAGTAGAGACATGCAGTCTGCTATCTACAGACCCAGACGCATGAACCAGGGCCCTCGTGGCCACTTACTGGGTGTGTAGTCCCAGGGGAGTGAAGTGTTGGCAGTGATGCCTACTTCCAGGACCACAGTTAGAGCGGACGAGATCAGGCGTACCTAGCACGATGGGCGGTGCCTAGGTGCTCAGTGAACGTGAGTGGTTACTGCTTTTAGTCTGTTCCTTTGGGCTGTGCACTACCTTACCCCAGGCTATTCTCTCTCTCTCTTTTTAGAATATTTATTATCAAGCTCTTTACAGAGAAAGCTCGCCAATTTTTTCCATTTTTTTAAAATTTTTGACTGTGCTGGGCTTTTGTTGCTGAGCAGGCTTTTGTCTAGTTGCAGCGGGCAGGGCCTGTTCTCTAGTTGCAGAGGGCGGCCTTCTCGCTGCTGGGGCTTCTCTTGTTGCAGAGTACAGGCTCCTGGGCACAGGGACTTCAGCAGTTGTGGTCCCTGGACTCTAGAGCACAGGCTCAGTAGGTGTGGTGCACAGGCTTGGTTGCTCCCGTGGCATGTGGGATCTTCCTGGATCAGGGATTGAACCTGTGTCTCCTGCACTGGCAAAAGGATTCCTTACCACTGAGCCACCAGGGAAGCCCTAACCTGGGCTGTTCAGGAGAAAAATCTAATGAGTTACATCTTTGCTTAAACATACATAGAAGCCTCTTTCCCTGTTGGTCAGAGAGGCACAAATCACTGCAGCAAGATCAGGTGGGGTCCTTGGAAACAAATTGCCAGTCTTTCCGTTTGCTCATGACTGTCTTGCCCTACTGAGCCAGAAGGGAACACTCCTGTGAACAACTTGGCTGGGCAGGGCGGTGTGCTGGAGACTCCAATGGTGGGAAAAGAGGGCCTGAGGGGATTATACACACAAAACCCAACCCACCACAGCAATTGATTATTTTGCTCATTTTTAAAAACTATTTCGGGGAAAATTTTGCCTCTAAATACTCTAGACATACTATCTTGCTGCTGGGTTTTTTTTTTTTAATCACAAGAATGCTATAATATTAAAGTCAATTTTAATAGATTTTAAAAATCCATTTGTATTCACATCACCCTAAACCTCAGCTGTTTTGATATTTCTGAGTCCTTGCACAGTCCTTGTCCATAAAACCAGATAATTCTGCCCGCAAAAAATAACTTATGCATAATGCATTTTAGTCTTTAAATGAAATCAGATGATTTTAGATTTAGGAATGCTTGTATCAATGAATGTGTTTATATTTCAAATTTTCCTGCATTTCCACCTGCTCCTCTGCCTCCCCTCCCTCAAATTTGAAGTAAAAGCATTCTCTTATAAAAGCCAATGTTTTCCCATGGCTTGTTTGTTTCTAGAAATTCTGCACCTTTCAGATCTTTCCACCCTGTAGATCTGTCCCGCCTCTACCTCCTCCCATTCTAGGGACTTTGTCCCCAGTGGTTAGTGGTGGCCAAGGTTGGAAGCTGGCTGAGAAGGTGACCTTGGTGTAAATTTTGACTTTGTTACTTTTTATTCACTGCTGTGCTTCAGCTCAGTCTCCTCATCTGTAAAATGATGACACTAATGTTTATCCAAAAGGACCATTATGAGGAGTAAATGAGGGAAAGCATTTTACAGAATGCATTTATTTGGAACACTGGATAAGTGGCAATTGTATCAGTTTCTTAGGGCTGCTATAACAAATTACCACAAACTGAATAGCTTAACTCAGCAGATGGGTACTTTCTCACATTTCAGGAACGCAGAAATCCGAAATCAAGGTACCTGCAGGGCTGGCTCCTTCTCGAGTCTGAGAGACATGCTGCTCCACACCTACATCCTGGCTTCAGGGGCTTGCTTGCTATGCCTTGGCTTGCTGCTTGGTTTGTTCCTTGGTTTGTAGCTGCATCACCGTGGTTTCTCAATTCAGTTCAGTTCAGTCGCTCAGTCGTGTCCGACTTTCTGGGGCCCTATGCACTGCAGCACACCAGGCCTCCCTATCTATCCCAAACTCCTGGAGTCTACTCAAACTCATGTCCATCGAGTCGGTGATGCCATCCAACCATCTCACCCTCTGTCGTCCCCTTCTCCTCCCGCTTTCAATCTTTCTCAGCATTAGGGTCTTTTCAAATGCGTCAGCTCTTCACATCAGTGGCCAAAGTACTAAAGTTTCACCTTCAGCTTCAGTCCTTCCAATGACTATGCAGGACCCATTTCCTCTAGGATGGACTGGTTGGATTTCCATGCTGCCCAAAGGACTCTCAAGAGTCTTCTCCAACACCACAGTTCAAAAGCATCAATTCTTCGGCCCTCAGCTTTCTTTATAGTCCAACTCTCACATACATGACTACTAGAAAAACCATAGCCTTGACTAGATGGACCTTCATTGGCAAAGTAATGTCTCTGCTTTTTTAATAGGCTGTCTAGGTGGGTCATAACTTTTCTTCCAAGGAGTAAGTGTCTTTTAATTTCATGGCTGCAGTCACCATCTGCAGTAATCTTGGAGCCCCCAAAAATAAAGTCAGTCACTGTTTCCCCATCTATTTTCCATGAACTGATGGGACCGGATGCCATGATCTTCGTTTTCTGAATGTTGAGCTTTGAGCCAATTTTTTCATTCTTCTCTTTCACTTTCATCAAGAGGCTTTTAGTTCTTCTTCACTTTCTGCTGTAAGGGTTGTGTCATCTGAATATCTGAGGTTACTGATATTTCTCCTGGCAATCTTGATTCCAGCTTGTGCTTCATCCAGTCCAGTGTTTCTCGTGATGTACTCTGCATGTGAGCTAAATAAGCAGGGTGACAATATACAGCCTTGACATACTTCTTTCCCGATTTGGAACCAGTCTGTTGTTTCATGTCCAATTCTAACTGTTGCTTCCTGACCTGCATACAGATTTCTCAAGAGGCAGGTTACGGATGGCTAACAAACACATGAAAAGATGCTCAACGTCACTCATTATCAGAGAAATGCAAATCAAGACCACAATGAGATACCACTTCACACCAGTCAGAATGGCTGCGATCCAAAAGTCTGCAAGCAATAAATGCTCGAGAGGGTGTGGAGGAAAGGGAACCCTTTTACACTGTTGGTGGGAATGCAAACTAGTACAGCCACTATGGAGAACAGTGTGGAGATTCCTTAAGAAATTGCAAATAGAACTGCCTTATGACCCGGCAAAGTACTTTTAAAAGCCAGGTAAGGGAGGGGTATCGCAGTGTCTGTGATCAACTTGTGCACAATTCTCTGAATGGCTGATGGTAAGGTAACAGGGTAGTGTCACAGGGGTTAGCATTATTGATCCTTAGGTTCCAGGAGGAGTCAAGTAGTTAACATCTTCCACTTGTTGAAGAGAGGGAAGTTTTTTACATCTGAAAACAACTCAACAAGAATTGTTGATCAAATACTATTATCTAGGTACTTCAGGGAGGAGCTAAAGCAGGAGATATGGGGAAGCCCTATCCCTGGGAAAGCCCAATGGGGTCCTGTCTCCCTTTCAATACTATGTAACTGTGAATATATTAATGTGGAATAAACTTCAAGAGATCATTCTGTAGTTTTTTAGATTGCATCCAAGTACTGCATTTCGGACTCTTTTGTTGACCATGATGGCTACTCCATTTCTTCTGAGGGATTCCTGCCCGCAGTAGTAGATATAATGGTCATCTGAGTTAAATTCACCCATTCCAGTCCATTTTAGTTCGCTGATTCCTAGAATGTCGACGTTCACCCTTGCCATCTCTTGTTTGACCACTTCNTGGTCCAGACAGCGGCATCAGGCGGGACCCTGGGGGGTGGAGAAAAACAGAAGAGTAAATAAACAAACAGCTGTTTCTCAGGAAAAGGCAGCTGCTTAACGAACAGGGAATAAATGAAATGTCCTCCTGCCCAGGACTCCCAATAATAACACCCAGTAATTTACAAAGCCCTAGCCATCCATGGCTTGGGCCTCTCCTGATCCTGGGGAGGGAGCTGGAGCTCAGGAACCACAAATAGATCGTGCTGGAGGAATGTGGGCTGAGACCGGTTCAGGCTCAGCACTGGGTACCGGCCGCTGACTTTCATGGTTCATCCTCCCCATGGATGCTGACACCTCCAGGGGAATGTGTATCTGGGATTTGCTATAGAGTAGACACAGTATGAGGGGACTGAAGCATAAGATAACTTCCTGTGTCATCGACTCTAAACTCTTGGCTTCAAAGACCATGTGTACACTGACAGCTCCCAGGTCCATCATTATTTTCGTTTGTTTGTTTTTGGGGGTTGTTTTCCAGTCATCTTTATTAACCTATCAACATTATATATTATACAAACTATCTTGAGGTCTTTTCATAGGAATCTGGTTTAGTATAGCATGTTAATAATAAAATCAAGTAAGATGGCTAAACTTCAACCTAGCATTCTACTCTCCTCTGGACAAAGCAAGCTAGAAACTCAGTCACATCACACACATGCAAGAGTTGTTTTCCAAGATAATTAGGAAGCTGCTACACCAGCTTCGCCCTTGAACTCTTGACTCAAATAGAAACTGTCTTACCCAGCATCTCCATTTGGATGTCTAATCAGTATCTGTGATGTGATTTATAGTAAGAAATATATATTTGGTTTTCTTTCCCTCCTGACACAGAAATCCTAAAACTCTTGGCATTTCCTAAGTGATGAGAGTGACAAAGGTGTCTTTTGTTACATTAATGAGGTAACTTTTAGACCCCACCTAAGGATGGGGGCTGCCCACCAGGGGAAACAACTATGTGATTAGAGGGCTGAACAGTGTTGAGCGGGTAGAGGCTGGAGACGGAGTTAAGCTGAGCTCGGTCAGCAGCG
>SJYX01002695.1:0-18631 GCA_006410675.1 Oreotragus oreotragus | reverse complement strand
TATTTCCTTCCCCATTTTAGGGAAGTTTTCAACTATTATCTCCTCAAGGATTTTCTCATGGTCTTTCTTTTTGTCTTCTTCTTCTGGGACTCCTATAATTCAAATGTTGGACTGTTTCATATTGTCTTGGAGGTCTCTGAGATTTTCCTCATTTATTTTAATTTGTTTTTCTTTTTTCCTCGCTGATTCATTTATTTCTACCAATCTGTCTTCTATTTCACTAATCCTATCTTCTGCCTCCAGAGTGTTTCTGATCTCATTTATTGTGTTATTCATTAAGTATTGACTTTTTTATTTCTTCTAGGTCCTTGTTAAACCTTTCTTGCATTTTCTCAATCCTTGTCTCCAGGCTATTTATCTGTGATTTCATTTTTATTTCAAGATTTTGGATCATTTTCACTATCAATGTTCGGAATTCTTTCTCAGGTAGATTCCCTATCTCTTCCTCTTTTGTTTGGTTTGATGGGCATTTCTCCTGTTCCTTTACCTGCTGAGTGCTCCTCTGTCTCTTCATCTTGATTATATTGCTGCGTTTGGGGTGGCCTTTCTATATTCTGGGAATTTGTGGAGTTCTCTTTACTATGGACTTTCCTCACTGTGGGTGGGGTTGTATCAATGGATTGTCAAGGTTTCTTGTTTAGGGAGGCTTGTTTTGGAGTTCTGGTGGGTGGAGCTGGATTTCTTCTCTCTTGCTCCAAGAAGGATGACTCTCAGAGACGTGGACCTTCAGTTGGGACAGGCTCACAAGTCCTGGCTGACACCAGAGGGACCTCTCTGCTGCAGGTAGGGTTATCTGTTTTCACAACTCAGCAGATCAGGTCACTAGCCAAAAAACCTACATCCACATTCCAGTTTCATGCCTGTCTCACTGCCATAACTTTCAGATTAGTAGAGTTTGCCTCCATCTGATGCAAATATCTAGTAATTAAGCCAGCAGTCTTCAGCCCAAGGTATGTATCACAATCACCTGGTTGGCCCAGGAAGCATCCAAAGACCTCTGCTTGGTTCTGTGTTCTCACTGCTGGAAGAGCTCTCTGAACTTGAGCAGCTCGGCAGCTCCGGCAGAGGGAGGACCCACCCCTTAGGAGGTAGGCCCACAGTATAGAGCCGCTGCGCGGGCTGGACCCAAGTGTCACCACGTTAGCTTATCCGCCCGGCTGATTAATAACTGAGCCGTTCCCGCCGGGAACAAAGGCAGAGAAGAGACGTGTTTCCAGGCAGACTGTCCCCTGTCTCTATGCACCATTTTAAAGTGCAATTTGTTTGGGGATGCAAAGATGGTTCAACATCTGCAAATCAATCCAAGGGAAACAACACATTAACAAAATAAAATATAAAATTCATATGTTCATCTCAATAGGTGTGGGAAGAGCATTTGACAAGTTCAAACAACCATTTATGATAAAAAGTTAAAAATCCAGCTATCAAAGGAAAATGCTTCAATAAAATAAAGGCCGTATATGACAATTACATAGCTACCACCATCCTTAACAGGTAAAATCTAAAAGATTTTTATCTAAAATCAGGAACAAGATAAGGATGCCAGCTGTGATCATTTTCATTCCATATACAATGCAATGAAATGTATGTCATTCCATATGCAACTGTTGGACTCAGTTTGCTAATAGGATTGGAAGTTCTATCCACACCAATTATAAGAAAAGGGAATTAAAAAGCATTAAAATTAGAAAATGTTAATTAAAACACACAAAAGTAAATATACAGAAATATGTTTTGTTTTTCTCTGTACCTATAACAAACTATCATAAAGAGAAATTAAGAAAATAATCCATTTACAATTGTATCAAAAGTAATTAAGGTAGTTAAAGATCTGATACCAAAAAATTTAAAACACTAGTGAAAGAAATTGAAGAATACACAAATAAATTAAAAGATATTATATGTCCATGAGTTGAAATAATTCATTATTGTTAAAATATCCATACCTTCCAAAGTAATTTGAAGATTCAATGCAGTCACTATAAATATTTCAATGACATCTTTCACAAAAATTGAACTGGTGATTCTAAATTGTTTATGGAATCACAAAAGATCACAAATAGTCAAAACATTCTTAAAGAAGTACAAAGCCGGGGGCATTAAGATCCCTGATTTTCAACTATACTACAAACCTAAAGCAATCAAAAATTGACATATACACAGATACACGGATGAATGGGACAAAATAGAGAGTTCAGAAATAAGTCTACGTGTATTTGGTTGATTAATTGATGACAAACCAGTCAATCCTAAAGGAAATCAGTTCTGAATGTTCACTGGACGAACTGATATTTGAAGGTGAAACTCCAATACTTTGGCCACCTGATGGGAAGAGTCAACTGATTGGAAAAGACCCTGAAGCAAGGAAAGATTGAAGGCAGGAGAAGAGGATGACAGAGGATGAGATGATTGAATGGCATCACTGATTTGATGGACATGAGTTTGAGCAAGCTTAGGGAGTTGGTGATGGACAGGGAAGCCTGGTGTACTGCAGTCCATGGGGTCTCAAAGAGTCAGACACAACTGAGCAACTGAACTGAACTTATGACAAGTATGTAAAGCTTATACAGTGGAAAAACAAGAGTCTTTTCAGCAAATGATGTTGGAAAAACTGAACAGTGGCATGTAAAATAATGAACCTAGAAAACTCTCTTATTCCATATGCCAAAATTAACTCAAAAGGAGTTAAAGACTTGAATGTGGAGATTTTCCCTGGCAGTCCAGTGGTTAGGACTACATGCTTCCACTTCAGGGAACTTATGTTTGATCCCTAGTCAGTGAACTGAGATCCCACATGGAATGTGGTGCTTCCAAAAAATTAAAAACAAACAACAACAACAAAAAGACTTGAAAAGGCCTGAAATCATTAAATTCCTTAAAAAAATAATAGTAAGTTTTTATTTCACTGATATCCCTCTTTAGTGATGCTTATGTAGCTCTGTTTCCAAAGGCAATGGAAACAAAGCAATAATAAACAAATGGGACTACATCAAGCTAAAAAAAGTTCTGAATAGTGAAGGAAAACATCTCAGAACAAAAGGTATTTTACAGAATGTGAGAAGATATTTACAGATCATATATTCGATACAAGGTTAATATCTAAAATATGAACTCATATGACTAAAGAAAAAAGACACAACCCACTTAAAAATGGGATGAGGTCCTAAAGAGTTATTTTTCCAAGTAAGGTCATATGGGTAGCCAAGAGGGACATGAAAGGATGTTCAACATCCCAAATTACTAGGGAAAAGAAAAACAAAAGCACCATGAAATATCACCTCACATGTGGTAGAACTAGTTCAGTAGCTAAGAATGGTTATTATTAAAAAGACAATAAATAATAAATGTTGGATAAAATGTGAAGAAAAGGGAACCCTTATCCAGTTGCTTCTAAAAGGTGATGATGTCACTAAGGAAAACAGTATGGCGATTGCTCAAAAAATTAAGAACTATCATATGACCTAGTTATTCTATCTAGTATTTATCTGAAGAATATGAAAACACCAATTTGAAAATATATATGCACCCTTGTATTAATTGCTGCATTATTTACAATTGCCAGGATATGAAAGTAAACTGCCTGTACACTGATTGACGAATGAATAAATAGAATGAGGTGTATATACACAATGGGATACTACTTAGTCATTAAAAAAAAAGAGAGAGAGAGAGAGATTCTTTCATTTGGAACATGGATATCTCTTGAAAGTATTGGATTTACCAAACAGTTCATTTGAATTTCTATAGTATCTTAGAGAAAAACGCAAATGATTTTTTTTGCCAATCCAGTATTATGCTATGTGATATGTCAGAGAAAAACAAATATGCCGATTTTATTCATATGTAAAATCTAAAAAAAAAAAAAAAAACGGTAAAACAAAACAGTGTTTATCACAGGAAGAGAAAATTGGGGGCCCAGAAAAATAAGTAAAGAGAGCCAACTGCATGATGATGGTAAATAGACTTGTGGTGTGATCAGTTTGTAGTGCATACACATGTCAAATTACAAGTTGTACACCTGAAACTTTAATAGTAATAATACCATCTCCAAGGAAAACAATAAGGTATTATTTTCAACTAAATCTCTTAAGATAAGAATGTGTTAATGAATATCTTGGATGCAGTTTTAATAAACAGAAACTCAAGATAAAGATAATTCAGTGAGGCAGATAGGTGACTAATCTCATACAATATTTTCCAAATATCCCTATCCAACACAGAAGTGTGTAACACACATACCAACAAAAGCACTCTGTGATCTCAAAACTTTGGGAAGTGCTGGTTAATCTAAAATAATTTTGTAACATTGTACTGTTTACTTGTGCTGAGTGTCTCAGGTGACAAGCGTTGAACCAATCCAAATGAAGCAGGTTTTGCTTCATTTTAGGAATTTGGGACTTGAAAACTTGTGAATTTAAATTTCTTCAGTGATTGAATTGCTCATAGTATTATGCAAATAGTGTATTATTGTGGAAAGAGCTGCGTAATAAACTAGAAATGAGTTCAAATATTTTACCATCATTTACTAGTTTCATTACCTTTAGCTGCTTAACTAAATTTTATGAATTTTAGTAATATCTTTGGTAAAAAAAGAAAACTTTTTAAAATTCACCTGATATAGTTTATGTAACTTTAAGGTAGATAATACATTCAATGACTAAGAATAATTTTTAGTAAGTTATGCATAAAAAGTTAATCATGGTTTTAATTTACCTTATTTTTATGTTTATGACTCTTTAGATAAACATGTCACATTTATTTAAACATATTTGGAGTCCAAAAGTCCACTCTACACATCTGTGTCTCTTTTGCTGTCTTGCATTACCATCTTTCTAAATTCTATATATATGTGTTAGTATACTGTATTGGTGTTTTTCTTTCTGGCTTACTTCACTCTGAGGGAGAGGGCCAGAGAGACGGTGGGATGATTTGAGAGAATAGCATTGAAATATGTATACTATCATGTAAGAAACGAATCGTCAGTCTATGTTCGATGCAGGATGCAGAATGCTTGGGGCTGGTGCATGAGGATGATCCAGAGGGATGATGTGGGGTGTGAGGTGGGAGGGGGTTCGGGAGTTCATGTACACCCGTGGCAAATTCATGTCAATGTATGCCAAAACCAATACAGTACTGTAAAGTAAAATAAAGTAAAAATAAAAATTTTAAATAAATAAATAAATCCAGAAAAAAAAAAACATATTTAGATAAACATATAAAAAAGTATTTCCAAAATAATATGGGCTTTTCATTCTTGTTATGTTTTCATTCTTATTATGTTATGTTATTCTTGTAGTGAATTTAATATTAGGGGATAAAAGGGATCTCATGATTGTTATGCAAATGTCAGAAAATACATGGATACAAAAAATGCTTACATAATTCAAAGATTATTTGTAAGTCAAAGTGGAAACCTCCAACTCTTGGAAATCTACCCAATACCACAGTGCTCAGTATTTTTGTGTTCAAGTTTGATGAGGGTAGAAACAACTTCTAGCAATATTTTTGGCTTTTGACTCTATACAGAAGAGCATAATTTTGAATATGTGTGGGTTGGTGAAGGAGGATTAAGTGAAAATGATGTGAGTGTAGTTTAAGAAGACTTTATATCTGATTCTGATAAGCTTTCCAAGTTCAGTAAAATGTTATAGAATTATAGAGCCACGGACTTACATGTCCATTCTAAATAAATCATCATAGGCTTTTTAATACTCAAAAGTTATAACTCACCTTTGTTTAAAACACAGTAGACATATTGAATCAGTAACAGTTTATAAATAAAAATAGCTATTTAGGCAAACTTTTGAGTGAAAAGGAAAATGTTCATATGGAGCGATTTTTGCAGAAAATGATTTAATATATTCAATATATGAAAGTATAAGGTACAAGATTTTAAGTCTCATACTCTACTGACTGAGCTAGTTGTATGCTAAGGCACAAGATTTTAAAAATGATTTTTCATGTTTAAAGAGAAAGAATGGGAAGTTACTGGTCAATATTAAGAGAAAATCTAAAGGGAAGAAGAGCAGCCCTTTAGAGATTTTGTGAAGAAAAAACATGATGGATTTGAGCCACTTGTAGAAAAAAATGGTCTTAGTCTCTAAAAATCAAAAAGGACTCAGGATACTGGGATCTTAAAAGGTATTTTTTTGTGTTAGTGTGAAATTACTGTAGGTGCTCACTGTGACCTCAGTAATGAAATCAACTGCATATTCCTACAAATACGTTAAACTTCTGTTAATACTATATTCATAGCTTCACTGAATTTTGAACTTTAAGTGTTAGCATGGGTATATCACTTAACAGTTGATTTAGAACATTATTTAATTCACTGGGGAAGCAGTTCATAGAGAAGATTCATTTGTAATGAATTTTAGCTCGAGTTAATAAATAAAACAACCTACTTCTGAAGAAGGATAATGATTATAAGGAGAAAAAAAATCTCCTTTGCCAAATACCTATTGATTAATACAAGATTTAAAGACCCAGCTCAAATGTACTTTCTCTATAAAACTTTTTTTAAATTAAAATACTTTTATCTATTAAAATCATTCATTCAGTGGATATTTTCAACAGCTATATGTTACCCATTTTATTGTGTTGGAGATAATCGTAAAAACGGTTTTTAGGAAATCTAAAATTTAAAAGGGAAGAAAGACAGGTATATTGCATTTACAGGTCATTTTCTCTATTTAAAAAAAAAAAAAAAAAGAAAAGAACAAAAGAAAGAAAGAAATATTGAATAGAGACCTTAATGGGAGAGTGTGCCTTTTGAGCTGGTGGTGATGAAGTGTGAGAAGAAAGGATTGAAAATAATTTTTCAGGGAGGAGAAGGTGTCTGCAACAAGTTCTGAAAAAAGAAAAGGAGCTACTTGGTAGACAAGGTTAAAAGTACCTATGTGTAATTAACATGTTGAATTAAAAATCTTTGTTAATACTTCTAATACATATACCATACCCTAAACTTTAAAACAAGGATAGGTATGATAAATTATTTCTTTATTCCATGAGCACTTAGAAAATAACCTGAGTTTCAGATGTCATTCAACAAATTATCACTAAGTAAGGGCTTCCCTGGTGGCTCAGATGGTAAGGAATCCACCTGCAATGAGGGAAACCTAAGTTTGATCTCTGGGTTGAGAATATACCCTGGAAAAGGGTGCAACAACCCACTCCAATGTTCTTGCTAGGAGAATCCCAGGGACGGGGGAGCCTGGTGGGCTGCCATCTATGGAGTCACACAGAGTCAGACATGACTGAAGTGACTTAGCAGAAGCAGCAGCAAGAGCTTCCCTGGTGCCTCAGCTGGTAAGGAATCCACCTGTGATGAGGGAGACCTGGGTTGAGAATATTCCCTGGAGAAGGGCACAACAACCCACTCTAGTTTTCTTGCCTGGAGAATCCCATGGACAGAGGAGCTTGGTGGGTTACAGTCCATGGGGGTTGCAAAGACTCAGACACTACTGAACGATTAAAAACAAGCACAAGCAATGAATATATACAACAAACATAATATAGTGACCTTGATGCAAGAACTTATTTGGACTATAGGAACATCAAGGGCAAAAATGGAGGTCCTTTAACAAAATCTTGAAAATAGAATTCAAGGTAGAACGCTGGAACAGAAACATAGTTTCTTAAATTGTTTAAATCCTCCAATAAAATCAAACAATAAAGTAGGAAAGACAAGCCAGAATAAAACTGAAAACTCATGGAAAATGCATATAATAATATTAGGTAGAAAAAATTATCATATAACACAAAAAGCATGAGTGGAAGGAGATAAGTCACCACCAGCTACAGAATCTACATGAAATCAGTGTTTGAGGAAGTAGCAGGAACTGTTGTAATAACCAAGAGACCTAAAATTTTCAGGATAATCACCATTCCCTCAAAATCTCAGTGAGCTGACTTGAAAACCGTAAAGGATTAACATTCCAACAGCAAGTAGGAATAAAGGGCTGTGATGAGATTTGAAGGAGATAAAAGTAGCTTGTGCCTTATTAATTCTCAAAACTAACTAGGGTGTAAGTTAGGAAACAAGATTTCTCCTGGTTTTCAGGAGAAAGCATCTTTGAGGAAAAAATTGTTAAACATAGGTTCCAAATGTAACACAATGGGACAATAAAACAAATTAAAAAGAATATCCAGATAAGGTGGAGGAGGGAACAGGGAAAGGAAGGCCCAGGAAATCTAGCCACATATATTTAAAACTTTTTAAGAAGAGGCAGCTCTAAAATTATGAAATTAGAAAAAAGAGTCTTCTGACTTCTATCTAAAAGTTCAGAAAAATAATTATGTACACAAATAAGAAAAGGAACAGCAATGAAGCTGAATACCATAGAATGTTCATAACAAAAAATGAAAGTGTAGACTAGAGACAACATAAAAACAAGTACACACATAGATTATGCATCAAAACATAGGAGAAAAATGATACATCATTTACTGTATAATAAAGAATTAAAGAAATTAGATAAAAATGAAAACATTGAAGTCAAGCAAAGTATATATCCAAGATCCATATATTAGGAACAGCAGAGCAAAGAGGAGGGGAAGCAAATAATCAGATCAAGGCTAAAACTTCCCATATATTTATGAAATCAAAATTAAAGATGGTTTGAAACCCCATATTGAAGAAGTACAATGTCACATATCTGGAAAAGTCTACATAAAACGTCTAACATTAAGAAATATTCTAGTAAATTTTGGTTGTTACACGAAAGGAATAGAAAAGAAAAATCCGTCAAGTAACTTCAAGGAAACAGGTAAAGAAGTGAGTTGAAAAGGTAAAAAAAATTTCAGATGAAATAAAATTTCTCAGTAGAAGAAATTGTGAACATTTTAATAATATTTACCAAAAAAAAAAAAAGATGCCTACTCCTTAGAATAAAAATTATGACCAACCTAGATAATGTATTCAAAAGCAGAGACATTACTGTGCCAATAAAGGTCCATCTAGTCAAGGCTATGGTTTTTCCTGTGGTCAAGTATGGATGTGAGAGTTGGACTGTGAAGAAAGCTGAGTGCTTAAGAATTGATGCTTTTGAACTGTGGTGTTGAAGACTCTTGAGATTCCCTTGGACTGCAAGGAGATCCAACAAGTCCATTCTGAAGGAGATCAACCCTGGGATTTCTTTGGAAGGAATGATGCTAAAGCTGAAATTCCAGTACTTTGGCCACCTCATGCGAAGAGTTGACTCACTGGAAAAGAGTCTGATGCTGGGAGGGATTGGGGGCAGGAGGAGAAGGGGACGACAGAGAATGAGATGGCTGGATGGAATCACCAACTCAAAGGACAAAAGGTTGAGTGAACTCCGGGAGTTGATAATGGACAAAGAGGCCTGGCGTGCTGCAATTCATGGAGTCACAAAGAGTTGGACACGACTGAGTGACTTAGCTGAACTGAACAACAACAACAACAAAAAAGACACTCACTCAAAGGTTTCATTTACACTTAAACTGCATTTTGAGTATAAATACTGCAAATAAACATCTTCAACATGAAAATTTTCAGGGAATATATTGCCTAGAAGTCTTCCAAAGAATGATTTGGAAGTAAAAGATTAAACAAATATTGACGTAAAGTGGTTAACATCTATTCATATGTAGGATAGAATAAATCAGGAGCAAANATTTTGGTTGTTACACGAAAGGAATAGAAAAGAAAAATCCGTCAAGTAACTTCAAGGAAACAGGTAAAGAAGTGAGTTGAAAAGGTAAAAAAAATTTCAGATGAAATAAAATTTCTCAGTAGAAGAAATTGTGAACATTTTAATAATATTTACCAAAAAAAAAAAAAAGATGCCTACTCCTTAGAATAAAAATTATGACCAACCTAGATAATGTATTCAAAAGCAGAGACATTACTGTGCCAATAAAGGTCCATCTAGTCAAGGCTATGGTTTTTCCTGTGGTCAAGTATGGATGTGAGAGTTGGACTGTGAAGAAAGCTGAGTGCTTAAGAATTGATGCTTTTGAACTGTGGTGTTGAAGACTCTTGAGATTCCCTTGGACTGCAAGGAGATCCAACAAGTCCATTCTGAAGGAGATCAACCCTGGGATTTCTTTGGAAGGAATGATGCTAAAGCTGAAATTCCAGTACTTTGGCCACCTCATGCGAAGAGTTGACTCACTGGAAAAGAGTCTGATGCTGGGAGGGATTGGGGGCAGGAGGAGAAGGGGACGACAGAGAATGAGATGGCTGGATGGAATCACCAACTCAAAGGACAAAAGGTTGAGTGAACTCCGGGAGTTGATAATGGACAAAGAGGCCTGGCGTGCTGCAATTCATGGAGTCACAAAGAGTTGGACACGACTGAGTGACTTAGCTGAACTGAACAACAACAACAACAAAAAAGACACTCACTCAAAGGTTTCATTTACACTTAAACTGCATTTTGAGTATAAATACTGCAAATAAACATCTTCAACATGAAAATTTTCAGGGAATATATTGCCTAGAAGTCTTCCAAAGAATGATTTGGAAGTAAAAGATTAAACAAATATTGACGTAAAGTGGTTAACATCTATTCATATGTAGGATAGAATAAATCAGGAGCAAACAGGAGTAAAGATTATGTAACGGCTACAACTATATTTAAATTTGAAGTAAATTTTAAATAAAATTAAAAATTAAAAAGTATTTACAGAAATAAAATGGGTGAGTTTTATGTTGCCATTCTAGGAATGTTTTATCTGTAATGTAGAAAAAATAATTCCATCATGTTTTTATAATATCTCCCTTTGGGTCCTTGATAACAATGATTCTTTGAGGAAGAAAATGAGTAAAAGAAATATACTATGAAGTCTAGACTTTGATTTGGCAATAGCAGTTCGAACACATGATGTATTTTATCAAAAAGGAAACTACTTTATACTTAACAAATAATTGTTCCAGTTCTGTCCACCTAAAAGACCTAGGAAAAATAATATATCTGGTGTCAGTGATTGAATACATCAGCCAGATTGAAATGCCATTTCTTACTAAAATAAAACATGCCATTTTAGAGAAATGACTGATTTTAAGTCTGGAATAGAAAATGGAAACAATGAGCAACAAAACGTTATTATAAATTAAGCACACATATATAGTTTTGCCATTTTTATTTTATTATTATTATTATTATTTTTTTACTTTACAACGCTGTATTGGTTTTGACATACCTTGACATGAATCTGCCATGGGTGTATACAAGCTCCCAATCCTGAACCCCCCTCCCACCCCCCACACCATATCATCTTTCTGGATCATCCCAATGCACTAACCCAAAGCATCCTGTATCAAACATAGACTGGTGCTTCATTTCTTACATGATAATATACATGCTTCAATGCCATTCTCCCAAATCATCCCACCCTTGCCTTCTCCCTCAGAGTCCAAAAGCCCATTCTATACATCTGTGTCTCTTTTGCTGTCTTGCATACAGGGTTATAGTTACTATCTTTCTAAATTCCATATATATGTGGTAGTATACTGTATTGCTATTTTTCTTTCTGGCTTACTTCACTCTGTATAATCGGCTCCAGTTTCATCCATCTCATTAGAACTGATTCAAATGTATTCTTTTTAATGGCTGAGTAATACTCCATTGTGTATATGTACCACTGCTTTCTTATCCACTCATCTGCTGATGGACATTTAGGATTCTTCCATATCCTGGCTATTATAAACAGTGCTGCAATGAACATTGGGGTACACGTGTCTCTTTCAATTCTGGTTTCCTCGGTGTGTATGCCCAGCAGTGGTATTTCTGTGTCATAAGGCAGTTGTGGGAGAGGGTGAGGGTGGGATGATTTGGGAGAATGGCATTTAAACATGTATAATATCATATATGAAATGAATCGCCAGTCCAGGTTTGATGCATGATACTGGATGCTTGGGGCTGATGCACTGAGACAACACAGAGGGATGGTATGGGGAGGAAAGAAGGAGGGGGATTCAGGATGGGGAACACGTGTATACCTGTGGTGGATTCATGTTGATGTATTGTAAAACCAATACAATGTTGTAAAGTAAAAAAAAAAAAAAAAAAAGCTTCCCACCTAAGNATTCATCCCTCACTGGGAGATGAGGCCCGATTCCCCTGCAGCAACTCAAGAGTAATCCCAAGATCACCCTCGCAAGTCAAAGAAGGCTTGAGCTCATTTTTTCAACTTAGGAGATTCCCCTAGATACCGATTGCATCTCGAGAGAAACTCTGAGATTGTCGCAGCAACTTGAGGAGAACCCCAGGTTCCACACCTCATCTCAAGATGAGGGTGGATTATCCTGCAGCTCCTGGAGAGCAATCCCGTGTTCCCTCTCTCATCTTGAAAGGAGAATTGACTCCCTTTTTGCAACTCGAGAGGTTCCTGCAGATACAAGTCACAACTAGAGAGGAACCCTGAATTTCACGCAGCAAGTCGAGAAGGACCCTGTATTCCCCATATCATCTGGAGATGAGGGCTGATTCCCCTGCTTCAGCTTAAGAGGAATCTCAACTCCCCCCTCAAGACAAGGCCTGTCTCACTTATTGCAACTCAAGAGAAACCTGGAGGTTCCCACCACAACTCGAGAAGTACCTCAAATTCCCCATCTCAATCGAGATGTGGCCCGATTGCCCTGCAGTGACTGGAGAGGAACCCCACATTCCCCATCCCAACTTGGCACGAGCCCCAAGACCTTGATACAACTGCAGAGGATTCCCAAGAGGAGCCTACCCTACCCCAATTTGAGAAGAGCCCTCTACTGCAACTAGAAAGGAAGCCTCATACCACAACTAAGCAGGAGGCCAGCCCTGCCACAAAAAGCCAGTTGCTTCCTGCACTTCACAACTAGAAAAAGCATCCCTTCTCATTACAACCATAGAGGAGTCATCTATCTCCCAATTTGAGAGAGCACTCTAATGCATCTAGAGAGGAGCCCAACTACCACAATTAAAGAGAACTTTGCCTGCCACAGCTACAGAGGTGGCTGCAAATGACAACTAGAGACAAGCCGACCCACAGCAACTAAAGAGTGCAATCAGAGTGGAGCCAATGCCTCATCTAGAGAGTAGCTTCCCACACACTTCACTTAGATGGGGACCAGCTTGCATGTCAGTATTACAGATGATCTGCCCCAGATTCATGAATCTAGTTCAAGAGGAGTCTCCACCAAAACTCTAAAGGAAACCTGAGAGGTATGCTGCATCTCAAGAGGCACCCCGAGTTCCCTGCTAAAATTTCACAGGATCCCTAGGCTGTAACAAGAAAATGGGCCACTGGACCAAATGACGCAGGAGCTCTCCAGGCAAAACTGAAGAGGATTACCCGACTTCTGTGACACAACTCCAGTGAAATCCTGCATCCCTTGTGTCAAATCCAGAGGAACACATGATTTCTTGCTGCACTTCCAGAGGAACTCTAAGTCCCCTGTGGCAACTCTAAAGGAAACCCCAAGTTTCCAGCAACAACTACAGAAAAACCCCATGTTTCTCCTGCAGTTCGAAAGGAGGCCCAACTCCTCTGCTGCAACTCGAGAGAAAACACGACTACCCCACCTCAACTCCCAAGGAGTCCTGACTCCCCTGTTGACATTTGAGATGTATCCCCAGATCCCCAATGCAACTTGAGAGGACCCCGAATTTCATACTGCAAGGCAAAAAGTACTGAGTTCCCCCTCAACTCTAGATAAGGCCTGTAGCAACTTGAATGGAACACCGAGTTTCCCCTCACAACAGAATTGGAGGTCTGACTCCCCTGTTCCAATTTGAGAAAAATCCCAACTCAACAGGAGGCCTGACACCCCTTTTAAAACTCAAGAGGAAAGCAGAGTTCCATGCCTCGACAAAAGATGAGGCCTGACTCTGCTGTTACAACTTGAGAGTGACCCTGAGACCCCTGTCACAACTGGAGGGGAACGCTGAGTTTCTTGCTTCTACTCGAGATGAGGCCTTATACCCCTGCAGCCACTTGAGAGGAATTCCAAGGTGCCCCTCACAATTTGAAAGGAGGCCTGACTATCCTGATCCAACCTGAGCAGTTCCCTGAGATTCCCATTGCACCTCAAGAGGAACCACAAGATACTCGTTGCAACTCCAGAGGAATCCCATGTTTCTCACCTCAACTTGAGTTGAGGCCTGATTCCCCTGCAGTGACATGAGAGGAGTCCCGAGTTCCTCCTCACAACTCGAAAGGATGGCTGACTCCCTTGAGGCAACACAAGAGGTTCCCTGAGGTCCCCCCATCCCAGCACAAGAGAAACCCTGAGCTTCCTATCCCAAATTGAGAAAAACAACCAAATACAAACCTCAAGGCGAGAGGAGGCGCGATTCCACTGCAGGGACTCGAGAGCAATCCTGAGTTGCCCCTCACAACCCAAAAGGGGGCGCCTAAAATGGAGATGTGGTACAAATTCCCCATAGTGACTGGAGAGGAACCCCAAGTTCCCCATTCCACTTGACATGAACCCCAAGACCGTGATACAACTGCAAAGGATTCTGAAGAGGAACTTAACCCACCACAATTGGAGAAGAGCCCTCTATGGCAACCAGAGAGGAAGCCTCATGCTATAACTAACCCAGAGGCCCACCTTGCCACAAATAGCCAGTAACTTGCTGCACTTCACAACTAGAAAAAATGCCCCTTCTCATTACAACCGTAGAGAAGTCACTCCTTTCCCAATTTGAGAAGAGCACTCTACCGCATCTAGAGGGGAGCCAAAATACCACAATTAAAGAGATATTCTCCTGCCACAAGAGAGGTGGCTGAAAATGACAACTAGAGACCAGCAGACCCACAGCAAATAAAGAGAACAGCCCTATTGCAACTAAAGTGAAGCCCATGATGCATCTAGAGAGTAGCCTCCTGCACATTGCACTTAGACAGGGATGAGATTGCACATCGTTGCTACAGAGGATCTGCCCCAGATTTATAAATCTAGTTCAAGAGGAGTCCCCACCAAAACTCTAAAGGAAGCCTGAGTCATAGGCTGCAACTCAAGAGGCACCCTGAGTTTCCTGCTGCAGTTTCACAGGATCCCTAAGCTGGAACAAGAAAAGGGGCCACTGAACCAAATGACAGAATGGCTCTCTGGCCAAAACTGAAGCAGATTCTCCAGGTACAAGAAGTGATGTGTCCCCCAGGGTATCAGACCTAGAGAGAAGACCATGTGCCTCCAATGGAGATAAGCTCCCTGAAGGAAGTCGAGTGCAGATCCTCACAACTAGAGAGCAGGAATCCCACAAACAGAAGTGAGGAACTCAAAGTGCCAAAAGCAGAGAGGACCTTCCCCGTGGAGATACACACACCCCAACTAGAGAGGACCCAGCATCGACCCTTGAGAGGAGCCCTCAACCACAACTTGAGAGGAGCCCTCTGTCCATCACACTCAGAGAGGAGCCCCTCTTCTACTAAGTCAGACCAAGGTCACACCACAAGGAGAGAGGAGTTGGCACACCACCGTTAGAGAGAATAGTAGCCCCAACAACTACAGAATTGACCCTGATCACAATGATAGAGTAGTCCTTTTTCAAAACTAGTGAGCAGCCATCTGTCACTGCAATAAGACACAAGCCACCCTGAATATCCCTGCTAGAGAGGAGTCGCCCTAAGAGAACTCGACAGGACACCCCACTGCAAGTCACCAGGAACCCTGAGTACCAACCAAGCTCGAGGAGGACCCCAATTCTGTGCCACAAATCCAGTGGAATCCTGCATCCTGTGCTGCAAATCCAGAGGAACACTGATTTCTTGTTGCAGTTTGAGAAGAGTTCTCAGTCCCTTGTGGCAACTCTTGAGGAAACCCTGAGTTTCCAGCAACAACTAGAGAAGAACCCTGAGTTTCTGCTGCAACTTGAGAGGACACCTGACTCCCCTGCTGCAACTCGAGAGTAAACACAACTTCCCCACCTCAACTCAAGAGGAGTCCCTGACTCCCCTGTTGCCACTCGAGATGTATCCCCAGATCACCATTGTAACTGAAGAGAAACCCTGAGTTACCCACTGCAAGTGGAAAAGACAGTGAGTTACCCCTCGACTCGAGATAAGGCATGATTCCCCTGCAGCTACTCGAATGGATCCCCAAGTTTCCCCTCACATGAAAGGAGGTCCGACTCCCCTCTTGCACACTAGAAAACACCAAATTCCCCTCCTCAACTTGACAGGAGGACTGACATCCCTTTTACCACTCGAGAGGAAAGTGGAAGTCCATGCCTCAACATAAAACGAGGCCTGACTCCCCTCTTGCAACTCTAGAGGAACCCTGAAATCCCTGTTGCAACTTGAGAGGTACCCCGAGTTTCCCACCTCAACTCAAGATGATCCCCTATTCCCATGCAGCTACTCAAGAGGAATCCCGAGGTGCACATTGCAACTTGAAAGGAGGCCAGACTCCTCTGAGGCAACCCAAGCATTCCCTTAGATCCCCATCACAACTTAAGAGGAACCTCAAGTTTCCCATCTCAACTCGAGATGAGGTGAACTCGAGTAGAGGTCTTCAAAATTAGAGCAGAGCAATCCCAAGAAAAACTAGTGAGGAAATCCCAGTGCCAAAAGTAAAGAGGATGCCCCACCTCACAGAGACAACCCACCAGTATTGAAAAGGAGGCATCACCGCAATTCGAGAGGAGCTCTGAGTCCACTGCCTCAACTCAAGAGGAGCCTTCCACAGAGACTTGAGAGGAACTCAGAGTTGTGCACTGTACTCGAGAGGAACACCAAGTACCTGCTGCAAATTGAGAGGAATGCCGAGTCCTCTGTTGCAACTCAAGAGGGACCCCAAGTTCCCTGACACAATTCAAAAGGATCCCAAGACACCTGCTGCATCTTGAGAGGAGGCACCACCAGAACTCAAGAGAAGCTCTGAGTCCCCTGCCTCAACTCAAGAGGATCTTGCTTGGCAAATCAAGATAAGACCTCAGGGCAACTAGAAAGGAGCACCACACCACCACAAGAGAGGAGCCCAGGCACACATCACTATGACAGAAGAGCAGCCATGGCACAATTAATGCAATGCAGCTTGCCACAACTAGAGAGGAGGCCACACACCTCATCTAGAGAAGAGTTCCACCGCACATTTCAGCTATTGAGGAAAAGCCCTGCCCAGTGCACCTAGACAGGAGACTCCCACAGCAGTTATAATAAATTTGACCATCTACTACAACTTGAGAGACAAACCTCACTGCAACTAGAGAGGAGCTTTTAGATAAAACTAAATTGGAAGCCCCATCACAATTAGAGATCAACCGCTTGCACACAGCAACTAGAGTAATGACTGCAACAACTTGAAGGAGCCACCATATAGCAACTAAAGAGAAACCAGATGTGTATAAGAGACAGATGATATATTGTAAACTGAATTAATAATTTGATTATCCAGTCAAATATTTGATTAATAATTTGATTATATTTGTCATTTAATTATTCAATTAATTATTTTATAAATAATTTGATTTGAATTAAAGTTTAATATTAAGTAACATCAATAATTCAACTAATTATTTAATTAATAAGTAACTATTTGCTAATTATCAGGTGTGTGTTATTTATCATTAAGAATCATCAATCTTATATTAACAATTAATTAATTATTAGTTACTGATGATCAATTAGTAATGTCATTAATAATCAAATATAATCATTTTAATTAATGAATATTGATAGTCAATATTCATTACTGGATATAAATAATTTTATTACTCTTAATTATTGTTAGTTGATAATGAAATAAATAATTCATTTAATTTAATTAAAATTGTTTAATCATTTAATTTTGAATTTGTCATTAATTTAAATATTAATATGATCAACTAAATTTAAATTTATTTTAATATATGAATATTTAAAATATTATTTAATCAATAGTTTAATTGTTTCACTGTTTTAATACTTAATTGTTTTATAATTATCAATAATATAAAGAAATGATTTTTACATTAATATTAATCACATATATTATATATTTTATGCAGTATCAGTTCAGTCTCTCAGTTGTTTCCAACTCTTTGTGACCCCATGAATTGCAGCATTCCAGGCCTCTCTGTCTCTCACCAACTTCCAGAGTTCACTCAGACTCACATCCATCAAGTCTGTGATGCCATCCAGCTATCTCATCTGCTGCTGCCCCTTTTTCCTCCTGCCCCCAATCCCTCCCAGAATCAGAGTCTTTCCAAATAATCGACTCTTCGCATGAGGTGGCCAAAGTACTGAAGTTTCAGTTTAGCATCATTCCTTCCAAAGAACACCCAGGACTGATCTCCTTTAGAATGGACTGGTTGGATCTCCTTGCAGTTCAAGGAACTCTCAAGAGTCTTCTCCAACACCACAGTTCAAAAGCATCAATTCTTAGGTGCTCAGCTTTCTTCACAGTCCAACTCTCACATCCATACATTACCACAGAACAAACCATAGCCATAGATTATACAAGTAAATAATATATTCACTATATATTAACTAATATATAGTCATATATATATATACAACCTCTCCAGAGGTTTCTGAGTTCCCTGCCACAACTCGACACGAGGCCTGACACCTCTTTTACCTTCCAGAGAAAAGTGAGTTCCAACTCTTAACACGAGACGAGGCCTGACACCCATGCTCCAACCTGAGAGGAACCCTGAGATCTCTGTCACAACTGGAGAGGAACCCCGAGTTTCCCGCGTCAACT
>SJYX01002693.1:0-10933 GCA_006410675.1 Oreotragus oreotragus | reverse complement strand
GCCTTTTTATGGCTGAGTAATATTCCATAGCATATATCTAGCACATTTTCTTTATCCATTTCTCTGTTAATAGATGTTCAGGTTGCTTCCAGGTCCTGGCTATTGTAAATAGTGATGCCATTCTTCTAAACCTTGGAATAATTTTCATAAGAGAAATCTTTGTGATTTCAATTTTTTCTTCGTCATTTAATAAATAAGTTGAGAGTAGTCTAATGAGAGACTTCTATAAATGAAATTATTTTATACACTTTTTCATTATTTCTTTTGTGATTATCAGTTAACCCAGACCTCTAACTATTCCTGAGTCAGCTTTAATAATTTATATATCTTTATAAATAAATGTTCTATTTTTTATGGAGTTTCAAATACATTACCATAGGATTATATGTACAATAATCATATTTTGTCTCTTTTGTTAATCTCTTTAAAATGTTTCTCAACTTGTATTAAATTTTTGTTCTTTTTAAACACTTCACCAGAAGTTTACCTTATCCTGCTTGTTTTAAAGAAATGAAAGGTTTCTGAATGTATCTGTAGTAACTTTTGTTGCAGCTCTAACAAATTACCACAAAGTTATGACAACCATTTTACAGGTTTCCTTGGTTTTGTGTTTGGATTTACATTTCACAGTTCTGTCAGGTCAGAAATGACACAGATCTCCCTGGACCAAAATCAAGGTGTTGGCAGGACTACCCTCCTTCCTGAAGGCTCCAGGGGTGATTCCATTTCCTCGCCTTTTCTGTCTTGCAGAGTTTTCCTCCAGTGTTTGTCTTGTGGTTCCATTTGTCCTCCCTCAAAGCCAGAAGCAGTGGGTGGAGTTCTTACACCACACGGCTCTGACCTTCTGTAGTCACATCATCCTCTGATTCTGAGTCTGTCTCCTCTTTTGTCTCCCTCTGCCCACTTTAAGGAACCTTGTGGTTACATTGGGCCCATCCAGGTTATACCCAATAATGTCTCTATTTTAAAACCAGCTAGCTAGCAACTTCAGTTCTCTCTGCTACCTTAATTCCCCTTTGCCTTGTAACCTAACAATTCAGTTTCCAAGGATCAGGCTATGGACATCCAGGAGGGATAGAGAAACACGTTATTCTGTCTACCAAGATATCAATTAAACCTTTGGGTTTTTTCATCATTTTTCTGCTTTTATTTTTCTTCTTTTTCCTGGCTTCCTAGATGTAATTTTATTGCCATTTAAGAAGTTTCAGTTGAGGAGTTACTCGGTTCTCCTGAGTTTCTCCCATGTATACATGTTATTAAACATTGTGTGTTTTCTCCTGTTGATCCAGCCTATGTCCATTTAATTCTTAGACCAATCAGAAGAACATAGAATGGTAGAAGAAAATGTCTCCTCCCTGACAGTTGGCAACAAAGATGAAATACAACTTTACTTTCTAGACATTCCTGGCTCCAAGGTTGCCACAGTTAAGAGGTCTTGAGGCACCTGAGAAAAGCCAGTAGAAGGTAAGAATGCTTCCATGCCAGCCAGCCTCCTGAGTCCCCGCCTGCAGGATCTGTTGGAGGCAAGAGTGGTAGAAATTTTTCTCTTTTCTAAAATTAGGTGAGCAGTAAAAAATACTTGTAGGGCCAGATTCATGGACTTGGCAACTCTTGGGGAACTTCGACAGAGTACTCTTGGTTTGTTGATCCCTTTTCCTTCATAGATGGTCACTGGCTGCTATCATAAGTAGGAAACCTTTGGTCTGAATAGGGTTTCCTTTCATTTTGAGAGTTTGGTTTGTTGAACAGTGAGAAAATTCTCTCTGCCATCTGGAAGGCACGTACTGGTGGACGTGTGGCAGCCAGTGGAACAGACTGAGATTCCAAGCAGTCTGTCTGTCCATTCACGCCAACTCTCAGGGGAGTTTGTCATAAGATGTGTCAGTCCATAAAGGGCTCTGTCATCTCAACCTTTGTCACTTTGTTAGTGATGTAACAAAAGGTCTTTGCTTTCTCAGGCTATGCTTGGGAGGGGACCGTTTGGATCTTGTGAGGTCTGCATCTTTTGCACCTTTGTGGGAATGCCTGTAATGTCTTATCAGTTTGAGTCACTATTAAAATCCTGTTGTGTTAGTCATTCAGTCATGTATAACTCTGAGACTTCATGAACTGTAACCTGCCAGGCTCCTCTGTTCAGGGAATTCTCTAGGCAAGAATACTGGAGTGGGTTGCCATTCCCTTGTCAAGGGGGTCTTCCTGACCCAGGGATCAAACCCAGGTCTCCTGCACTGCAGGCAAATTCTTTACTATCTGAGCCACCAGGGAAACTGATGATCATTTGAACTGGAAAAACTTCTAAACTGGTGAACTTTTAGAGTGCTCTTATCTTAAACAATTACACCTATTTTAATTGGTTTGCAGAATTCCTCCAAAGGCTTCAAAATTCCAAACTAGCTTGATTGAAGGATTTGTTGTAAAAGGTTAATGAAAGGAATTTCTTGGTGGTCCAGAAGTTAAGAATCCACCTGCAAAGGCAGAGAACACGGGTTCAATCCCTGATTTGGGAAGATCCTACATGCGACAGAGCAACTAAACCCATGAACCACAGCTACTGCGCCCTCTACAGCCGGGGGGCCGCAACTACTGAAGCCCATGTGCCTGGAGACCATGCTCTGCAATAAGCCTGAGCACCGCGGCTAGAGAGTAGGCACCCCCCCCCCCCACCACAACTAGAGAAAGTGCATGCACAGCAGTGAAGACACAATGCAGCCAAAAGTATTTTAAAAGCTAATGATAGATTTAAAATATGAAGGTTAACTAAAATAAAAGACCGAGACTACCCTCCTTTATTTGAAGACTGATTCTAATACTCCTCTTCAGTGCACAGTTTTAGGTGCTGGACACACAGACATAATCTCATGGAACTTACATTCCAGTGGAGAAAGGTAGACCAATAAATGTGAAAAGCAATGTAAGTTAGTGATAAGAACTATGAAGAAAATAAGATAGGGACATGCCCGTGGCTGGAGAGACAGGGAAGCTACTGTTGCTGGAATCTGCGGTTTAGGAAAAGTCTAAGTAAGAATGTGACATGAAAGATGAGCGCAAATCAAAGAGAAGAAAATAACCACATGAAAATCAGGAAAAATACTACCCAGGGAGCAGTAAAAGCAAAAGTCTATGTCCTAAGACACAAATAAGTTTTCCTTTTGAAGACCAGGAAGGACAGGAAAGTTAGTATGTACTTATGGAAGACAAGAGTGGTAACAGATAAAGGGGAAGGGAAGTGTGGGACAAACTGAGAGGTTAGGATTGACATATAAACACCACCTAAAGAAAATCAATCGTGAATATTCATCTGAAGGACTGATCTTGAAGCTGAAGCTCCAATACTTTGGCCAACTGATGTAAAGAGCTGACTCATTGGGAAAGATCCTGATGCTGGGAAAGATTTAGGGCAGGAGGAGAAGAGGGTGACAGAGAATGAGACGGTTGAATTGCATCATAAACTCAATGGTCATGAGTTTGAGCAAACTCTGGGATATAGTGAAGGAGCAGGGAAGCCTGGCATGCTGCAGTCCCTGGGGTCATAGGGAGTCAAAAACAGCTGAGTGGCTAAACAGCAGCAAATATATACTATCATGTGTAAAATGGGTAGCTAGTGGGAAGCTGCTGTATAGCACAGGGAACTCAGCTGGGTTCTCTGTGATAATCTGTATGGGTGGGATGTGGGGTGGAGGCTTGAGAGGGAGGGGGAATATGTACACATATACCTGATTCACATTGTTGTACAGCAGAAACACAACACTGTAAAGCAATTATACTCTGATTTTTTTTTAAAGGAAAAAAAAATACGTGTAGAACTAAAAAAAAAAAAGATAAAAAGACTAGTAAGAGATAAAACTACCAGAGTGGGGAATGAGAATGAGTCTGAAAAGCCCAAGGAGAGAAAGAAAGAGAACTTGACTGGAGCCTAATGATAAAGAGAGAGGTTGACAGAGGACCAGAGCTTCTTCCATGTCTTGAGTATTCTACTAATTCTTACTAGATAGTCTACTAAGTTTTTGCCTGCACTATCTCATTTAATTCTCACCCATGCAGATAATCATCCAACCTGAGGGCTAAGGAACTGGAAACTCCAAGAGTTTAACAATTTGCCAAAGAGTCAAAAAATCATATGCAGCAAAGTTAATGTCTGACCAAACTGCCCAGCCCAGAAGTCTGTGCCCTTAACCACTGTCCCATATAAATCAGCACTCAAACAGACTTGTTCACAGTAACTGGAGTAAAAATACATATGAGAGGAACTGTAAGATTTGAATTTTCCTTTGCCTCCTTAGAAAACTGTCTTCTTCCTGACTTTGCACATTAATTCTTCATTCTCTCTAATGGCATTTTGGACATTTCACCCTCCATTCCAGCAAGGCCGCTTAGCTGGTGAGTGAATGCCTCCAGCAGGAAGCTGAATATGAAACAACTCCATAAGCCTAAGTCCAAGCTCTAGTGACCACCTTTACGGCTGCCATATTAAACCAGTGTTTGCTGTCTCTGTTCATAACATCTCTTCCAAACATGCCTTACACAGTGGGAATGTTACCTGATAACTCTGCTTATCTTTTGAGGGTTTAGCAAGAAGTATTAATTTGTTCACAGGTGTTAGCAAAATCGTCCCAACCAATCAACATATCCAACCAAAAACCAGGCAAAGAGAGCCAACTTTCCCTTTACTTCTTTCTAATTCTTGTGTCTGTATGTGTTTGTCACCACGATGGCTCCTATTCTTTAGCGTACATACTATTTTCTTTGGGACTGGTTTGCCTTGGGGTGACTAAGTGAGGTTGGTGATTATATTGAGGAGTGATGAGAGAGAATGAATCCACTCCCATAGGCTTCAGTTGTGTAGTATTGTTACTTGTTCACGAAAAATATCCTGAGTAAATAAATTCAATTGCTTCTTATTTAAGTGAAAATAACCTTAAGTATCAGTATAATTTTTTATTTTGTCCTCATCACTATCTTTACTGTCCATTGGGACATTATATATTTTGACTATTGTTATTTGAAAGGAAAGGCTTCTTAGCTTAAGGCTCATCATTTGAATGAAGCAGATTAGTCATTTTGTAGTATATATGAAAAAAAAAATCAGCGAATGAATCATGAAAAACCCCATCTCCAAAGCAAAGACCTATCAGTCCAGTTTGTGCTCTATTGATGAGATAGCATACAAAAACTAGTTTCAGCTTTAACAGAGCCCCGTGGATCAATCCATAAGTTTCACTTGGGAAATGTCAATATCAGTGACTTTTTACTAGTGATATTGTTTCTGCTGATTCCCCCGAACCTGGAAGTAGCCCAAGAATGATGGAGTGATGGAAGAGAGTAGACAAGGAGGAAAACGGGTCTCATTAAGGCTCTAAAGACACTCGGCTGTAATGTCATTCATACTCATAATCCCTCGTCTTACTATTTATTTTCCACACCCATATTCCAACAGACCATGTGTTCCCACTTAAAGTGGCATGTTAGCACTTTAGTTTCCACTTGCCTGTTTGTTCTTCATTTTTAATAGCTTATACATTTCACTCAGTATATCATTTTTGGAAGAATTTAAAAGAAACTATAGGCATGCTGTAATTGGTACCATTAGTTTCAGTGGACTGATTGGGCAGGAGAGCTCTATGAGTCATATTTTTGATGTGGTTCATGTTTTGATGATATTTGACTGAAAAAAAAATCTCTTTTTGGTCATGATGTCAGTATCAAGGGAGACAGAGCTCTGATTCCTTGCAACAGAGTTGGATCAATGATTTTACTGTGATGGGAAAATATAAAAGTAGAAATATATATTTTAGCTATGAGGAAAAATCTGTTTACACATGAAATCGTTCTGCCTTATTTGTAATAAACTTAATGAAGAACTTAGTGCCATGATCTTTTTTTCCAGTGAAATCATAGAGGTGAATCCTGTTCAAATCAGGATTTTTATGGTTTGAATGGTTAGTGGGGACTCTGGAATGCAACTCTGTCAGCCTCTCACCACCTCATCTAAACTCTAGAATAGAGTGAACTAGAGACAAACATTGACTTAGCAATATTTCCATGAGTGTGTCCATCAGGTAGAACTAAAAGGTATGTGTATTTGTTAGTGGCTCAGTCGTGTCTGACTCTGCGACCACATGGACTGTAGCCTGCCAGGCTTCTCTGTCCAGGCAAGAATACTGGAGCGGCTTGCCATCTCCATCTCCAGGGGATCTTCCCAACCCAGGGATCAAATTCCGGTCTCCTGCAATGCAGGCAGATTCTTTACCATCTGAGTTACCTGGGAAACCTCAACTGAAAGGTAAGTGGCCCTGAATCACCAACTGCATCACTCTGGCGAGGGAATCAGATGTGTCTCCTCTGCTTCTCTCAAGTATTATCATGAGTCTGGGTGGACAACCTCAACGATTTTCTGGTCAATATCACTCTGTTATGTTCATAGAGATACCTAGACTGGGTGGCTCTGATCTTGGAATGTCAAAGCTGCTTTTTCTCCCTGGGACTCCTTTCTCCAACTCTTCCCCCATTGCTGTCCAAAGGTGCTGCTTATAAGGGCCAGGAGAATCAAATCAACTGTGTTAACAAATTGGCAAGTGTTTATTTACAAGTAATGGTATCTTTCTTACATAAATACAGAATTAAAGCAGAAATTTTTGAAGACAGAAGACTGAAGCATTTTAAATTTCAGGCTTGTGCTTTGGGGATGTACTTGCTAATGCCTCTTCTGAGTCCACAGTTTGCTTAGGTCTGAGTATACACCCTTGACCATAGTCTATGGAGAAACCTGAACTTTCTGACTATGGTATAGATTCTATCATGAAGATGCCTTCTGAAATATTTATTCTCAGCCAACTTTCAATCTAGTCACAGGGGAAAGCTTTATCAACTTTACATCAGTTGCATTTCTACTCAGAATTGAAGGGGAAGTGGAAATTCTTGAAGATAGAAGTCTGAAGCATTTTAAGTCTGGGATAACTGTCAGACTCTCTCCTCCAGGATCCCTAGAACCCATCCCATGAATGAGGGTCTATAAAAGTTCTGTGGGTTAAGGAGATGTAGACTTTGCCTTGGGTTGGTCTTTTGAAATATGCCCAGATAGTAAGTCATCGAGAATGTCCCCCTCAATTAGGAGAGACAGCAATGCCCATGAAAACAGACACTGACCTAACCCTCAGGGGATTTTAGACTTCCCTTAGTACATTTATAAGATGGAGTCAATGTAATTTTCCCATAAAATGAATATATGGGAAGTGATTTTTCCAAGAACACCCAGTGAGACAGTAGACAGGGAGTCTAAGAACCAGACCAGATGTCCTGAAACATGAAATCTGTTCTCAACCTTTCACTAACTCACTGATGTGGCTTAGATTAATTTACTCAATTTCTAAACCCTTTATAAAAGTGATACTTCCTGTTTAATTTTAGAATCATCCACTCAAAGACGTTAGCTGTTTTTCTTGTCCGTTGTAAAATATACCACAAGAAAAGTTAGAAGGTTATTTCAGATAATCACGATTTCCATTTAACACAAAGGGAAGAAAAACCATCAAATTGAGGTTACTGTTGTACTAGCACAGAGCAAACTCTAGCACAGAGCACTGGCATCAAACACAAGTTCTCCTTTCTGATTTCTAGAGGCACAGACTGGGACACAAAGACAGTGTTCTACATCTAGGGTGGTTGCAGGTAGTAAATATCTACATGAACCAGGGCAAATTTCAGGCTCGAGCTTGTTGGATGTACTTGCGAAGGGTGAATCCACAGTAGATTAGGTCTGAGTGCATACCCCTGACCACAGTCTGTGAAGAGACCAGAACTCTCTGGGTACGGTGTAGAGACCTATACCAAAGAGAGCTTCTGATATGTTTATTATTATCAGTCAACTTTTAATCTAGTGACAAGGAAAGGCTTTGTCAGTTCTAGATCAGTTGCTTTTCTAAGAGATATTGAGCTGATAATATCTTCCCAAGGAAGATCCCTGGGATCCCTTCATCATGATTTTCCTAACTGCTACCCTGAGGTTATGGAGTCTGTTGATACTGTGGATACTTCACCTGCCTGAACTGTGTCAAGAGTGTGGTGGAGGTTGGACACCTCAGAGTGAATTCATCAGAGCTGTCCTGGGGGCAGAGGAACGCCCCAAGATTAAAGGGCAAGTATAGTATAGTGGATTGCCATTTCCTCCTCCAGAGGATCTTCCTGACCCAGGGATCATACCCACATCTCCTGCATTGCAGACAGATTCTTTACCACCGAGCCCCCTGGGGAGCCCATAAATATAAAAGCAGTGAGCTCTAACACATGGTATTAATAGCAAGTAAGACTGGAAGGAACCCACTCCAGTGTTCTTGCCTGGAGAATCCCAGGGACGGGGGAGCCTGGTGGGCTGCCGTCTATGGGGTTGCACAGAGTCAGACACTACTGAAGCGACTTAGCAGCAGCAGCAGCAGCAAGACTGGAAGGCTGGAAACATAGGACACCTAATTTTGAGGTCAAAGCCATGTGTCTGTTAAAGAATAGATAATTCAGAGAAAGGCAGGTCTGACACCCAACCACAAAATCCTTTTCCTGTGACAATTTGCAGCCTCAACCAAGACATAGGGAATGACCCACGGCAGGGTCATAAAAGATCAGTTGTCTTGATTATACATCTGTGTTTTTGCCAACACTAGCAAGCACACTATTTATCATAATATTCTTCATCTTTCACATGACCAATATTAACAAATGCAAAGAACACCATCAAAATTATTACCTTCACATGTTTTTAACGCTCACTTATCAGAGTGAGATTCAAAGACGCATTAGGGTATATCGGGGTTTTTTTTGGGGGGAATTCTCTAGTTTGAGGAGAGAAAGTTTAAGATCTGAAATGAAAAGGCTGAAAATTGCAATGACTGGAAGCAATATTCAAAAGTTTCTCATAAAGAATAAAACAAGCATACATGGGTATAAGAAGGCAAAGGATTTGTAGTCACAGGTCATTAAAATAAGAAAGACATGTTTATGATGAAACCAATAACATTCATGCAAAGTCTCTAAATTTTAGTCAGGACAACATATGATTTAAAAAAATTAAAATATCTGAGCATATGTTACCAGACGCCTATATTTTAGAAACCATTTGGATTGACTTTTCTGCTTTTTTGTGGGGAGGCTGGTCTTCTTATTTCAAAACAAAAATACAAAAACCCACTAAATTGGTTAAAAGCAACTGTCCAGATCTGCTAGTTGGAAATTAAACTCATCAGACAATAGGAATGATTTGTAATGTCCTTTATTTTCACATCATTCTCGGACTGCTAAAATTTAGCATCAGTTACTAGCTACTAACTAATCTAGTCACATTTTGTATTCATTATTTGAAATATTTTTCTCACTGAACCAGAACATTTTTGGTAGCTAAATAGAATAAACATGTTTGCTGGGTTCAGAGTAAATAATATTGAACATGTGATTAACAAATGAATCATTTTTTAAGTGCTGGAATATTGATATTTTCTCATGATAGGTCTAGGAAAGATAAAGAAGCAATGTTAGATGTAAATTTCATTTATCATACTAGATATGATATGGATGTTTAATATTGCATAATATAAAACACTATTCAGATTAAAATTGTTTTTTTATATATATTTGAAAATGAAATCATGTAGATTTTGAACATTTTGATCTTGCATACATATATGGTTTTCTACAAAAACCTTCATTGTTTATCCCATTTCCTAAAGATAAAGGAAAGATTTCAGAAGCTACCTGGTTACTGTAATACAATATTCATCCTAATAAGCACATTATGAAATAAAAAGCCACAGACTATGTTTGTCCAGCTGATCTTTTTATCCTCCAGTTTTCAATTCTCCACTGTCATTTCAGGCTTTAGCAACATTCAGAACATTTTCTGTTTTTTTCCCCTGCAAACTTAATGAAACACAAGTACTTGTTCTTTGTTGACTTGGGATGGAATTCTAGCTGAAAGCAAGATTTTAAATGGATCTAAAAGCTGAAACCAAATTACTGTATCATATTAACATTTTCTCATGGTTCACTCATTATTGATCAAATTCTCATCATAAAATTTTCTTTATATCACATCTCAGTTTGGATTCCTTGAAAATAGGTTCCCATATGTGGATGTGTATACAGGAGGTTTATTGGGAGAATGTTCTCAGGAAAACTCTGGAACATTCTCACTGAGTAAGGCAACAGAACTGGGAAAGGGCAAAGCTGACTCTCAATATGGTTGTGACTGAAGCCTCAGCCATCACAATCCCACAGGGAATCCTGGACCAAAGAAGGCTGCAGAGTTTTCCTTTGGCCTTGACTGTAGACAGGCCCCTATGGGACGAGAGCATGAAGCATAAACTTGGGGCAAGACAGTTTCCAGCAGACATGGAGATTCCCGGTGAGGGCAGAGCTGGGAGCCTTGACAGCTGGTATTCCTGATTGCTGGAGGACTGTGCATAGGCCCTGAAAAGGGGGACAGGGCCAGGCACCAGGCATTTTTTAGTTAAAAATGACTTTGTAGGACTTCCCTGGTGGGCCAGTGGTTATGAATCATCCTCTAATTCAGGAGACCTGGGCTTGGTCCCTTGTGCCACACTACCAAGCCTGTGCTCTAGAGCCTATATGCCTATGTGCCTACCAAGCCTGTGCTCTAGAGCCCAGGAATTGCAACTACTGAGCCTGTATGCCACAGCTACTGAAGCCCACAGACCATGGCGACTGTGCTGTGCAACAAGAGAAGCTATCACAATCAGAAGCCGACACATTGCAACTAGAGGGTAGCCCTTGCTCACTGCAACTGGAGAAAATCCCATGCAGCAAGGAGACCCAATACAGCCATAAATAAATACCTAAATGTTCTGAAAAACATGACTTTGTACAGAAAAGAAAATGGATGTTGTCATGGTTCCATAAAAGGATGACATGAAAATAAATGAAATTTTGGCAG
>SJYX01002692.1:45825-67743 GCA_006410675.1 Oreotragus oreotragus | reverse complement strand
TTTGAAATAGCTCCACTGGAATTCCATCACCTCCACTAATTTGTTCATAGTGATGCTTCCTAAGGCCCACTTGACTTTGCATTCTGAGATGTCTGGCTCTAGGTTAGTTTCTGCTAATTTTTTAGAGTAGGTCTAGGAGATGAGAACATATAATGTAACTGATGATGCTACTATAAGCTGGAATCAATATTCCCTCGTTTAACAAACTTATTATGGAACCAGGTTGGCAACAATAGTAGTGTGAGACATCCTTATCAATTATAAAATAACTTGATAAATTAAGACCTTGCAGTGGAAACACATTAAACTCCTATTTACTGAGCATCTACTATGTAGTATCTAATGTATTTATACAGAGATAATATCAGAATAATACAGGCAAATTTAGTTTGATGTCCATCTTATGATTATGTGTTAGGAAGTGCTCTAACCTATTTTTTGCTGCCCCAGAATATCTGAGTCACTTTCACGATCATCATTTCCATTTTACATGAGAAACTGTTTAGTTAAAAAAAAAAAAAACCAAGCAAGTGAAGACACTTGGGTATTTTCTACTCTTAGTTTTTCTCTTTTTTGCCTCTTCCCCCCGAGCTGTCTCCTGAGTGAGCACTGGCATCAGAAAGAGGAAGCAGTGAGCACGGTTCTTCCTTACAGAACCTAGCTCTGGACTTTTTGGGTTTTCCACCTCGCTCTTCTTCCACCTTCCCCAGGTTTTAGGGCTCCATACTCTCAGTTTCCATCTGGGAACGCCTCGCCCTGGCCCCTGGTTCAGAGTGTCCCAACAAGAGCCCTGGTATCAGACTTCCTTCCATCCTTGACTGCACCCCCGTCCATGAGACAAGGATACCCATGAACCCCACCCTGACCTTCTAGTAGAATGCGTGCTGATGAGACTGGTAAGAGTATATTGTCACCCTGCTTATTTAACTTATATGCAGAGTACATCATGAGAAACGCTGGGCTGGAGGAAGCACAAGCTGGAATCAAGATTGCTGGGAGAAATATCATTAACCTCAGATATGCAGATAATACCACCCTTATGGCCGAAAGTGAAGAGGAACTAAAAAGCCTCCTGATGAAAGTGAAAGAGGAGAGTGAAAAAGTTGGCTTAAAGCTCAACATTCAGAAAACTAAGATCATGGCATCTGGTCTCATCACTTCATGGCAAATAGATGGGGAAACAGTGGCAGACTTTATTTTGGGGGGCTCCAGAATCACTGTAGATGGTGACTGCAGCTTTCAGTCAGCAAGCAAACATTAAAAAGCGCTTGCTCCTTGGAAGAAAAGTTATGACCAACCTTGATAACATATTAAAAAGCAGAGACATGACTTTGCCAACCAAGGTCCTTCTAGTCAAGGCTATGGTTTTTCCAGTGATCATGTATGGATGTGAGAGTTGGACTATAAAGAAAGCTGAGTGCCGAAGAATTGATGCTTTTGAATTGTGTTGTTGGAGAAGACACTTGAGAGTCCCTTGGACTGCAAGGAGATCAAACCAGTCCATCCTAAAGGAAATCAACCCTGAATATTCATTGGAAGGACTGATGCCTAAGCTGAAACTCCAATACTTTGGCCACCTGATGAGAAGAACTGACTCATCTGAAAAGACCCTGATTCTGGGAAAGATTGAGGGCAGGAGGAGAAGGGGTCGGCAGAGGATGAGATGGATGGATGGCATCACCGACTTGACAGGCATGATTTTGAGCAAACTCTGGGAGTTAATGAAGTACAGGGAAGCCTGGCATGCTGCAGTCCATGGAGTTACAAAGAGTTGGACACAGCTGAGTGACTGAACACAGAAAACAAACTCAAAAGATAAAGAAAACACTTTTGTTGTTTTTTATTTTTAAAAAATGTTTATTTTTGTCTGCACCAGTCTTCACTGCGGTGGGCAGGCTTTCTCCAGTTGCAATGGCCCGGCTTCTCATTGAAGTGGCTTCTTCTGTTGCGAATCACAGGCTCTAGAGCTGAGACTCAGTAGTTGTGGTGCAGAGGCTTAGCTGCCCCGAGACTCGTGGGGTCTTCCTAGACCAGGGACTGAACCCGAGTCCCCTGCATTGGCAGGCAGACTCTTAACCACTGGACCACCAGAGAAGTCCAAGAAAACATTTTTAATCTTATAGTGTAGTAAGTAACCTTGCAGTACAAGTAAGTAACCTTGAGAGTACAGCAGCGTACCAGCTACATCAGTAGCCCTGCCGCTCTTTTTGGACATCCTGGGCTTGAAATAAAGAAGCTGTACTGCTATACGCTATACAGTACTGTTCCGTAAAGTGCACAAAAGCACAGTCACTTCTAAAGGATGCAGGCACGTGACAATGTAGGCCGGGTACGTGAACTATTAGGCATGTGAACTATCTTACGTGATCGGACATGGCACATTCAAATCTTTGAAAGTTCAAAGAAGCTTGAAGGTTCATACATAGGGCACTTACCATATGTGGAAAAAAAAATACAACAAAGGAATAAATATTAAAAAAGTGAAGCAGACTCACAGATATAGAGAACAAACTAGTGGTCCCAGTGGGGAGAGGGAAGGGGGACAGTGACACAGGGTTAGAGGATTAAGAGGTACAAACTATGGAGTATAAAATAAGCTACAAGGATATATTGTATAGCACAGGGAATATAGTCAATATTTTATAGTAAGTATAAATGGAGTATAACCTTTAGGAACTGGGAATCACTCGACCGTACACTTGTAACACATAATATTGTACATCAACTATACATCAATAAGGAATTCCCTGGTGGTCCACTGGTTGGGATTCCGTGCTTTCACTGGGCCCAGATTCTATCCCTGGTCAGAGAACTAGGATCCCATAGGCTGTGTTCGGCACCACCGAAAGAACAAAACAGAACAACTACAACAAACAACCATTTCCAACTAAAAAGAAAAAAGCAGGGTAAAAAAATGAAGCAGCTCTTTAACGAAAGACTACTTGGGGCCCTTAATTTGTCATTTTGTGTTTGGTCTTAAACTTATTTGATCAAAGAATGAAGGTTCTAAGGAAGATACTTGGAGAAGGCATTGGGCAACCCTGAAAGGTTTTGAGGGGTATAAAGCGATGGGGTCAGATTTATGTTTTCTTATTTCTTAAATAATTAGTTACTCAGTTGGCTGTGCCGGATCTTAGCTGCGGCTCATGGGGTTTTTTGGCTATGACATGTGGGATCTAGTTCCCCAATCAGGGTGAACCCGGGTCCCCGGCTTTGGGAGCGCAGAGTCTTAGTCACAACCACTGGGAAGTCCCCAGGTTTATGTTTTAGGCCAAGAAATTCTGTGGCCCAGTTGCCAGTGGGGGAAGAAGCACAGGAAAAAGGAGAAGGCAAATATACAATCCACCAGCTTCACGAAAGCAGAGGCTCACATGCCTGTCAGAGAATTGCTTTCACCCACCGACACAGGGAGCACTGGGCTTAGGCTTGGCTTGGTTGCTGTCTCCATACATCTAGAGGGTCTGACAAGGGAAATGCTGAGTGCTAGAGAGAGATGGGTTTCAGGGCATCTGGTGTCTGTGATAAATAAGGGGAGCCGGGCGGCTTTCTCCTCTGCAGCCCAGGGCCTCTCACGTTCATTGTCCAGCCTCTCAGGCCCTCCCCGCCTCCCGCCCCCACCCCTGGACACTTCCTGCCCAGCTGCAGTGGGACCATCCTGCTTGCCTCTCCTCCCTTGGATTCCATGTGTGAGTCCAAAATGCCCTAAGTCGCGGTGGAGCTGCAGACTCAGGTCAGTCTTCCTTGTACATCTGTAAAAATTAGATGTAAGAACGTTCTCCTTGACACACCTCTATCAAGGAAAAAAAACAAAAAACAAAAAACAAAACAACCCATAATATATGAAGAGACATTCAGCCTAACAGAAAGCCCTGCCGTCAACCCCCTGAGCCCTTGGAAACGCTCAGAAGCCCCTTCAGTTCTCCACTGGAGTCTCCATCTGCTAGATGATTCTCATTAATTAAGCTTGCTTTTTCTCAAGCACCAGCTCTTCTAATAAATCAAGTCCAGGTTTCAGATCCAAAATCTCTTTTATATGTCATCCGCGGTTTTAAGTTTTGCTTTCTAATTTTTACTGCAAATATCCAAGCACTTCCTCTATATAATGGATTAAATAAAAAATTTCAGGCTAGCCTGGGAACTTGACAATTACAAATCTCTCCTCTCCTCTCTTCACCTGAGTAAAAATGTATCTGTTGAGTGTGAAACTGATTTACAAAAGACCTTTTCCAGCATAACCTATCTGGGAGCTCTGAGGCACTTTTCCCTAACCATATAATTGTGTATTTGCTTGTGCATTTGGTCACCCCAGGTGGACTTTCACCTTTCTCTTTCTCTATCTTTCTGACATGTAACACCCACCTCTCCTGCTTCTTAAAATGTATCCTAATATGGCTTCGAGGGCTCGACCCTAAGGCACTCTCAGTTCAGTTCAGTTCAGTCGCTCAGTCGTGTCCAACTCTTCGCGACCCCATGAAACGCAGCACGCCGGGCCTCCCTGTCCATCACCAACTCCCGGAGTTCACTCAGACTCACGCCCATCGAGTCAGTGATGCCATCCAGCCATTTCATCCTCTATCGTCCCCTTCTCCTCCTGCCCCCAATCCCTAAGTCCATGCTATTGGGTGGGTGTTGACTCCACCCCCGAAGGTCCAGCCAATCAACACATCCCATTTCTGTGCGTCTGTGTTGAGCCAAGTCAGGCCTGCTAGACAGTGAAACTCAACTTTGACTTGTTGAGTTTCCTTTTCCTTTTTTCTGAGAGGCTGTTAAGGATGGGTGCCATGGCTGCCATCTTGCTGTTTCAGGAAAGTGAGGCCATCGTGAAGGAGAGCAGAGCTGAGAAACGGGACTTGGAATTAATCGTCCTTTGATCCTCTGATCAGCGGCACCTGAAGCTCCACCTACACTGAGGTTTCAGTTCTATGCATCAATAAATACACTTTGGTTAATCAGTTTGGGTAGGTCTTCTGTCACTTGAGAACCAAGAGTTCTCTCTCTAATACCCGTTTGCTTCTGCATTAGTGAACCCCAAGGCAGACTCTGGGATCCTGCTCTGTTGATTCAAACACCCGACTCCTCTCCCTGTCTTTGGAGGCTCAGCACTGCGTACACGTCTTGCTGAAAGAACAGGAACAATTTTTAAACAGTGTGAGCTCCAGTCTCCTCTGTACCTCCAAATAGGCAAGTCACATATGTTCCTAGGGCTCCAGCAGACACTCTGGTTGATATCTGGCAGCAGTCCTGAAACCCAGAGCAGTTTTCCTGCAGGGAGAGACAGCCAGCCTCAGGCAGAAAAAAGGTGACAGGGAGCTCAGGGTGCTCTGAGTCTCCTCATGGGCTAACCGAACAGGTTTACCTCTTCCTGGCCCATCTCCAGAGGCAGACAGAATTCATGCCGTGTTTGGAAGAACTGTCAGTCTGGTGGGCAAGGAAAGGAGAGGTGGTTAAAGGCAAGGGCTCAGGCATCAGCCAGGTCTGGGTCCAAATCCTCATCTTAGGACACACAAGCTGTGTGCCAGTGGCAAGTAACTGAGCCCCTGAGCCTCAGTGTTCTCATCTGTAAAATAGGGATAATAGTAATGCTAAAGCTGAAACTCCAATACTCTGGCCACCTCATGCGAACAGCTGACTTATGGAAAAGACCCTGATGTTGGGAGGGATTGGGGGCAGGAGGAGAAGGGGACGACAGAGAATGAGATGGCTGGATGGCATCACTGACTCGATGGACGGGAGTCTGAGTGAACTCCGGGAGTTGGTGATGGACAGGGAGGCCTGGTGTGCTGCGATTCATGGGGTCGCAAAGAGTCGGACACGACTGAGTGACTCAACTGAACTGAACTGAGGGCTTCCTAGGTGGCTCAGTGGTAAAGAATCTGCCTGCCAAGCAAGATATACGGGTTCAGTCTCTGGGTCAGAAAGATCCCCTGGAGAAAGAAATGGCAATCCACTCCAGTATTCTTGCCTGAATTCTTGTCCAGTATTCTTGTCCAGAATTCCATGGACAGTGGAGTCTGGCGGACTGCAGTCCATGGAGTCACAAAGAGTTGAACACTTAGCTACTAAACTACAACAGCAACAAAACCAGTATCCACTTCAAAAGTATTGATGGGAACTGACTGACAATAAAAGACAAAGCCTGAAGGCAATACCCACTATATGGGAAAAAATATTTATTATTTTCATCTCCAAGCTTGGTCTAACCTCTAAGCATGCTAAAACATTCTGTTAACTGGAAGGGTTCAAAAGACAGAAAAAAGGACTTCCCTGGTGGTCCAATGGCTAAGACTCCAAGCTGCCAATGCAGGGTGCCCGGGTTCGATCCCTGGTCAGGGAACTAGATCCCACATGCCACAAGGAAGATTTAAGATTTGGCGTGCTGCAGCTAAGACCTAGTACAGCCAAATAAATAAATAATTTTTTAAAAAGATTTTTAAAATATAGGAAAGGCCAAATCTGGCTACAGTTTGGTTACCTCTCAATAGGAACCATGGGACGAAGAACATGGACTTTAGCTTCGGGTAGACATAGGTTCAAGTTGGGCTCTGTCACATACAGTTGTGTGACCTTGAACAAGTAATGAGTAACCATTCTGAGCCTCCACTGCTTCATCTGTAAAATGGGCATGTGAAAACCTACTTCAGAAACTTGTGATGAGGGCGTGATGAGCACCTGTTTGGCGCGTTGTTCACACCTCCGTCTAGGTGGGTCTACCTCAGCTATGTCTACGGGCAGGCTATGCAAGCGATGAGCCTTATTTACATGAAGAGAGGAGTGAGGCTGCTGTTACTTTATTCAAGCAGCATTAATTATTCCTTAGACAAGGGCTGTGATTTATGATGAGAGAAGAGGAAGAGAAGAAAAAAGGAGAGAACAGCCTGTGCTGGGGATGAAGAGCTCGGTGGAGAGATGTTGTCATGAGACCATTATGCAGACTGCTGTTCCTGGAGCTGATGGCAGGAGTGCTGATCCAGGTTTCCTGAGACCTGGGTTCTAGCCAGTGCCTCTCCAGCCATATACTCAGACCCCTTCAGTCCTGGCTTAGGTGCCTTCCTTAACTGTGTGAACTTGGAAGGGCACAGCCTCTCTGAGCCTCTAGTCCTATTAATAAGATGGGGCTGTGAACACTGGTCTCTTTCACAGGATGGCTGTGGGCACTGAATGAAATGTGGAAACACTTTAAAAACTCCAGAATCCTCTTACTGCCCCCAGTGGCCCTCATATTCTATGGTTTAGGTTCTGCCATTTTCCAGGATATGTTACACACTGTAAAAACACACCTTTTTGGGACTTCCTTGGCCATCCAGTGGTTAAGACTCTCTGCTTCCACAGCAAGGGTCGCAGGTCTGGGAATTAAGGATCCTGCATGCCATGTGGCAGCAGCCAAAAAAACAAAGTACAAAAAGACTCATATTTTTTCTATATCTGTTTCATGCCTTGGAGGATGGACACGGTGGGGACCTGGGTGGGGCAGCAACAAAGAATGTGGGCTCCCTGATGGAGGAGGTGGTTAGGGTGGGGCTGTTAAAGAGGGCAGTGGCTGAAGGGGTGGAGTGGAGACAGGCTGATCCACTTAGGTGTCAGACAGACCTGAATCTGAATCTTGGCCCCCAGCTGGAGACCTTGGGCAGATCACTTATGAACTTTCCAGCTTCCCTCTGTTCATGGGGATGGGAGAGCTAATTGTGAGGACTAAAAGAGAAACATGTTTGCAGCACTTAGTATGATCCCCTGCTTGTTTTTATTTCTGTTAATCAGTCGCTCAGTTGTGTCTGACTCTTTGTAACCTCGTGAACTGCAGCATGCCAGGCTTCCCTGTCCTTCACTATCTCCCAGAGTTTACTCAAACTCATGTCTATTGAGTCAGTGATGCCATACAACCATCTTATCCTCCGTCACCCCTTTCTCCTCTTACCCTCAATCTTTCCTAGCATCAGGGTCTTTTCCAATGAGGTGGTTCTTCACATTGGGTGGCCAAAATATTGTAGCTTCAGCTTAAGCATCAGTCCTTCCAATGAATATTCAGGGTTGATTTCCCTTAGGATTGACTGATTTGATCTCCCTGAAGCCCAAGGAACTCGAAAGAGTCTTCTCCAACAACACAGTTTTTGTGCTGAGTCACTCAGTCGTGTCTGACTCTTTGCAACCCCATGGACTGTAGCCCACAAGGCCCCTCTCTCCATGGGATCCTCCAGGCAAGAATACTGGAGTGGGTTGCCATGCCCTCCTTCAGGGCATCTTCCCAACCCAGGGATCAAACGTAGGTCTCTCACATTGCAGGTGGATTCTTTACTGTCTGAGCCAACAGGGACTCTGTAACCCCATGGACTGCAGCACACCAGTTTTTTGGTCTCCATTAATTCAGAAACAAACCCTCCCAGGGTTGAAACCACACACACAGATTGGGACTCGAACTCAATTGCATTTGAGCCCAGCTCAAACTCAGACTGGGAATTGAACCCATGGACTGGAACTTAAACCCATGGGCTGGAACTGAAGCCCACTCAACTTACTGACAATCAGGTTCTTTATGTCTTAGCACAGAAAGAATTCATCAGGAGGCAAAGTGATAGGTAAGAAGTCAGGAGGCAAAGTGATAGGTAAGAAGTACATTTATTAATATAGGATGCTTCTGAGGAATATGAGTAGGTAATCAAGGAGGGCTCTGCCTGGGGAACTAAGTGGGAAAGTAGGTTTATTCAGAGAGACACACATTCCATAGGCAGAATGTGATCCATTTCAGAAAGTTAGAGCAGACCCAAAATACAGAGTGGTTCATTTTTATAGACTGGGTAATTTCAGAGGCTAACAAGTAGGAGGATTATTCCAACAATTTTGGAAAAGGGACAGGTGTTTCTAGGAAATGTTTCACCCACCCAATTTTGGCGGGTTTTGGTCAGAGTTAGAACTGCCGTAGTGCCTGTGGGCCTATCATTTTGGATAGGCTGATCTATCACAATGAGGCTCACGGTCTACTTGAAGCCGAACTCTTGCGCTAATCATTTTTAACCAGTTTCTGTTGTATCCTCAGGGGCTATATCATTCCTTAGGGGTTGTGCCATCCTCTCCCTCCTTCTGTTTCAAGGTGAGTCTGGAATTTTCAGATATACTTGGCTTCCTTCATTTAATACTATTTGATTGACTTAGAATGGTGAATTGTGGACTTTTATGGTTGGAAGGGATATTAGTCAGGGCTTAATAGCTGTGGCCCCAGGAATCCTGGGCTCTCCAGAGCTGTCTCAGAGTCAGGAAGGCCTAGCAGGCAGGGTTCCAGGACTTGGTGGCTAAAAGAAATGTGAAAACCCCATAATCCAATGCCTGGATCCATTATGATGTTCTTTTAGTGTGAGGCTGAGGAATAATTCTATAGCAGGAGAATTCACTATCTTTCTTTACGGGAGAATTGACTGTCCTGTCATGGCCATCTGTGTCCAGCTTTTATTTTTATTTGTTTATTTGTCTGTGCCATGCATCTGGCAGGGATCTCAGTTCCCCGACAAGGAACTGAACCCACACCCTTGGCGGTGACAGGGAAGCCTGGTGTGCTGCAAAGGGTCGCAAAGAGTCAGACATGACTTAGCAACTGAACAGCAATCTGAGCAGTGAAAGCATGGAGTTCTAACCACTGGACTGCCAAGGAATTCCCCGTGTCCAGTTTTTAGATCAGAGTTCTAGAATTCTCTATCGTTAAGAAGCAGCTTCCAGCATAACCCACTAGGAGCCCCAGGGTTCTGCTTGACTGGTCCTTCTGAGGACAGGCTGGAGGGCTGAAGCCTCCTGTTGAGGAGCAGAAAGAGGAAGGAGTCCAGAATCCTGGAGAAGTCATTCCTTTCAGAGGGAGATGTGGTCCTGAAGGCCAGATGCCTCTGGGACAGAGAACTCTGTCCTCTATGAAACCTCATGTTGTTATACAAAAGGCTGTAATTAAGACCACCGAAGCTCTGGAAAGACATCCTATCTTTCTAATAAAAAATGCAAGCTGCTGGGCCCAACGCCCAAAGCGTGCAACCATTGCCAGCTCAGAAGCCTCCAGCAGAGGGCGTTCACAGGGACCGAGGTGTCCTCATGCCAACCACCCAAACTGCAGGAGAATGGAGCCCTGCCCCACCTAGTTCTGCTCAGCCAGAGCAGGACAGGTACCGGGAGACCTGAGGCCCCAGGGAATATGAGTCATTCAGAGAGGAGGCCTTGGAGCGTCGGGGGAGGCGGGAGATGGAGAACACGCATCAGGGTTGATTTCCTTTGACCTCCAAATTGCACATCAATTTGTCACCCATTTCGTACTGAACAGGCTTTCCACCCTGGCGCAGAGCACAGGCGCTCAGCCAGGCCCTCACCACACACTGCTTCCTCACCTGCTGAAAGCGCCACTGGAAAATATCATGTAAAAGCTCCCCATTCCATGGTATCATGTGAATGTCTCTGCCCGTTGTCAAGGCCTTTCACTATCTGCCTCCTGTCTTCCAGTCTGCCTCATCTCTACATATGCTGTTTGCTTCGGGCAGACTGGTCCCCTGGACGGCTGCCCCAAACTGCCATCCACTTTCCCTTTTGCGCAATGGCACTAGCAGGGCCCACTTCATAGTGGCTGTTGTGAGGATTAAGTGAGAGAACACATGTGAATCACATGCCTGGCACATGATGGATACTTAGCATAAATGTTTGTGATGATGATAATTGTGGGTTTTAAAAAATTTATATATTTGGCTGCACTGGGGCTTAGTTGTCGCATGTGGGATATTTAGTTAGCAGCATTCAAACTCTTAGGCAAGTGGCAACCCACTCTAGTACTCTTGCCTGGGAAATCCACAGACAGAGAAGACTGGCGGGCTACAGTCCATGGGGCCTCGGAAAGAGCTGGACGCAACTGAGGACTCACGCTTGTGCTTTTGGCGTCACATCCAAGAATTTACTGCAAAATCCAGTGTCAAGGAGCATTTCTTCTGTGTTTTCTTCAAGTTTGGGGCCTTATGTGTAGATCCGAATCCATTTTGAATTAATTTTTGCATATGCTATAAAGTAAGGGTCCAATTTTATTATTTTGCACGTGGATATCCAGTTTTCCCAGCAGCGTTTGTTAAAGAACGGTTCTTTCCCCACGGAGTGGCCTTGGCAGCCATCATTTGATTAAATGTGTAAGGGTTCATTTCTGGGCTCTCTGTTCCACTGGGTTGTGTCTATAGTATCACAACATTCTGATTGCTGTATCTTTGTAAAATGTATAGAAATTGAGACATGTGAGACTTTCAACTTTCTTCTTCAAGACTTTTTTTTTTTTTCCAGTTCAGATTCCTTTGAGGTTCCATGTGAATTTTAGGATAATTTTTTTTTCTTAATTTCTGCAAAAAAGTCATTGGAATTTTGATAGAAATTGTGTTGAATTTGTAGATCACTTTGGGTAATAATGACATCTAACAATATTAAGTCTTTCAGTCCATTAACATGGCATGTATTTCCATTTGCTTGTGTCTTCTTTAATTTCTTTCAGCAGTGGTTTATAGTTTTCATTGTACAAGTCTTTTTTTTTATTGTTCTGTTAGTGTGTAGAAATGCAACTGATTTTTATGTGTTGATTTTGTATCCTTCAACTTTGCTAAATTTGTTTATTCTAAGACTTTTGGGTGTTTGGAGTCTTTAGGGTTTTCTACATATAAGATTATGTCGTCTCTGAACAGAGATAATTTTACTTCTTCCTTTCCAATTTGGACCCACTTAATTTCTTTATTTCCTATATAATTGCTCTGGCTAGAACTTCCAGTACTGTGTTGAATAGAAGTTGTGAGAGCGGGCATTCTTGTCTTGTTCCTGACCTTAGAGGAAAAGTTTTCAGTCTTTCACCATTGAGTATGATGTTAGCTGTGGGCTTGACATACATGGCCTTTGTTACGTTGAGGTTATTTCTGTCTAGTCCTAGTTTGTTGCAAGTTTTTATCATAAAATTTTGTTAAATTTTGTCTAAAGCTTTCTCTGCATCAATTGAGATGGTCACGTGGTTTTTGCCCTTTGTTCTGTTGGTGTGTGATCTTTGTATGTTGGATAGTCCTTTCATCCCAGGAATGAGTTCTACTTGGTCATGGTACATAATCTCGCTCTCTCTCTTTTTTTTTTTTTGGCTGCGCTGGGTCATCATTGCTTTAAGAGGGCTTTCTCTAATTGTGGTGAGCTGGGGCTACTCTCCACTGCAGTCCTCGGGCTTCTCAACACAGTAGCTTCTCTTGTTGCAGAGCACAGCCTCTAGGGGACGGGCCCAGTAGTTGTGGCACACAGGCTTAGTGGATCAGGGATTGAACCCATGTCCCCTGCTTTGGCAGGCAGATTCTTATCCACTGCACTACCAGGGAAGTCTGGTACATAATCTTTTTAATGTGCTGTTGAATTCAGTCTGCTGATATTTTGTTGAGGACTTTTGCATCAGCCTTCATTTGGGGTATTGATCTATGGTTTTCTTTTATTGCAGTGTCTTCGGCTTTAATATGAGGGTAATGCTGGCCTCATAGAATGAGTTTGGGAGTGTTTCTTCCTCTTCACATCCTGTTGAAAGATGATGCCCAAAGCTCAACTTCTCTGTACGCTGGCACCAGTTCAAATCTTGGAGACAGAGTTTTGGATAAAGTAGAAAAGAGTAGCTTTATAGCTTTGCCAGGCAAAGGGGATCATAGTGGGCTAAAGCCCTCAAAACCAAGTATCCCAGGTTGGGGAAGACAGTGACAGGTTTTATAGTAATTGTTCAAAGAGGGCATGATCAGCTCATGAATAGTCTTCTGATGGATTGGTGGTGAAGTAAGGAGGAGCCCACGTCATCAACCATCAGGTCCAACTGGTCTGGTGTCTACATATTATGGCCTACTAAATTAACTGTTACTTCTTCCACCTGGAGAAGGTTTCAGTATCTGCAGAATAGCTCAAAGATATTGTTGTGTGTATCTGTTGATGGGGCAACAGGACTTTGCCTCAAGGCTGCTCTTGACTGTTTCTCCCTGGTCTCACATCCCCTCCCTTCCCTAACTAACAACTGCTTGAATCTGCCCATTGGAACTCAGGAAAGGTCATGGAGGATGAATGAATGTTGTTTCCTATAGTCAAAGAAATGGAGGATAGAGAAAGGCCTTGTGCCCAGGAGCCCCACAGGGCGCTGCATAGTATCAAAGAGTTTGATGAGGATTGGTTCTAGTTCTCTAAATATCTGATGGAATTCTCCAGTGAAGCCGTCTGGTCCTGGGCTTTTCTTGGGAGGTTTTGTTTACTAATTCAATCTCCTTACACTAGTTATATGTCTGTTCAGATTTCCTATTTCTTCATGACCCAAGTGTGTATTTCTAGGAATTTATTTGTCTTTTTTCTAGGTTATCCAATTGTTGGTACACAACTGTTCATAATATTCTCTTATAATCATTTTTATTTCTACTGAGTCTGAGGGCTCTGGAGCCTGTGTTCCAGAGCCCATGGAACTGGAGAAAGCCCGCATGCTGCAATGAAGATCCAGTGCAGCCAAAATAAAAAGAAATAAGAAAAAGAAATTTAAAAAAGAAAATAGAAAAGAATCAACATAATTAAGAGCTAGTTTTAGAAAAGATCAACAAACCCTTAGCTAGATTCACAGGAAAAAAAAGAGAGAGGACACTCAAAAAACCGAAATCAGAAATGAAAGAGGAGACATTAGAAACTTGGTAACCAGTTTGATGAAAAAGTGAAAGAGAGGCATCTTAGTATATTGTTCAGTCTGTATGCTAGTGAAACAATCCCTATTAAAAAGCCTCTATACAGAGACTTCCCTGGTGGTCCAGCGCTTAAGAATTCACTTTGCACTGCAAAGGGACCTGGGTTCGATCCCTGGTTGGAGAACTAAGATGCCACCTGCTACAGGGCAACTAAGCTGATGCTTCGTAACAAGAGCCTGTATGAAGAGCCTGTGCATTGCAACCAGAGCGTGTGCGTGCCTGTGCGCTCAGTCATACCTGACTCTTTGTGACCCCATGGACTGTAGTCTGCCAGGCTCCTCTGTTCATGGGATTTTCCAGGCAGGAATACTGGAGTGGGTTGCTATTTCCTCCTCTAGGGGATCTTCCAGACCCAGGGATGGAACCCAAGTCTCTTGCATCTTCTGCACTGGCAGGCAGATTCTTTACCACTAGCGCCACCAGGCAAGCCCCTAATGAAGGCCCAGCACAACCAAAATAACAGTAGGATAAAATAAAATCACAACCCTCCCCATAGCACTTCCCACTATTCTTTAAAAAAAAAAAAAATGGGTGTGGGGAGAGAGAAAAGTCTTTATGCAGAAAAAGATGTTGACATCTAAAGTCCACTGTTACTTTTGACAGAAAAAAAAAAAAAATTTGGAGCATCCTGAACTGTTTTGAAGTGTGTTTCCTGGGGTAAAGCCTGGAGATCTGTGGGACTAATTTATCTTAGCAGAAACCTGACATGGGGAGGCCACAATTACCAACTTCTGATAGCAGAAGAGCCGTCTGAGGAAGATGGTACAAGGAGTGTAAGATCTTTGAGGACCAGAGACAGGCTTACTTCAGGAGGCCCCATCCCAGGTCACGTGAAGCATATTAAAATGCATCTGTATCCATAGTTAAATATAATTTATGTCTAACCCCTAGGTAAGGACTGCATTGCAGTAGTCTGCTGGACAAATATTACATTTTGTAGACAGTTAAACATTTGTCATTCGTGACTGTACCATTTTTAGGTTTTGAAGTCCATCCTTTTTGTTTGCTTGTTGTTCATGTTTTAGGTTGCAAACATTTGACTGGGTCTCAACTCTGTGCCACAGGATCTGGTGGGTGCAGCAGCGTGGGGCATGCCAAGGCCAGTGAGTGACAGTTTCAGGAGCCTGGACAGGGAGCTCTCTACCCCTGAGAGAGCTGCCTCCACCAGAAGAGTTTCCTGTTCCTGGAAATAATTTCCTTTTAGGACAACTAGGGTCTGTTTAGCACCTAGTACATGCCAGGCACTGTCCTGCCATCAGAAATGCTGCAGGGAGGATTTCTGGCTTTAATAGGAAGCAGGAAATCATGGTCTCTGGAGTCTCTTCCCAGTTTAATGATTTCATGGGCATGAAGGCCTGGCTAGCAGCTGCCACTCATCCTGAGATTCCTGGACCGGCAGCATCAGTCCGTAGCTTGTTAGAAATGTGAATCTCAGGCCCCACTCCAGGCCTACCGATTCAGAATTTACATTTTCACAAAATCCCAGGTGATTCTCATATACATTGCCTTTTTTTAAAACTGTGATTAACCTGTGTCACAATGTTTTATTACATGGGCTAGGAGCTGAGGCTCAGATGGATGAGATGACTTGCCCATGCTTCACAGAGGGCTGCCCTGCACTCCTGACCTGAGAATGCCAAGGTCCAGGGCCTGGAAGCCCTCAGGGTGATGTGGAGCAAGCGACAGGGGTGTGATGGATCTAGCAGGGACTGAAGCCAGTGGGCGTTCAACACTGGCCCTCATGGAGTTGGCAGTCCTGGGAGTGTTAGACAAATATCCATGTGACTCTGAGATAAGCTGGAAGATCTGGAAAGCTCACCTGGCTGCTGGGTGGCCATGAAGCTGGCAAAGGTTGTGTCATCTCCCGGTAGGGAAGTTTGGCCATTGTAAGGCTGCTCCTGGCCTTCAGCCTGGGTCTCCGGCCTGCAAGGCCTCTGTAAGGACTCACCCCTGATCTGCTTTATAGTGGCTTCTTTTCAGCGTTTCTGGCTATTGATTTGTACATATTTTTAATCTTTATTTATTTATCTGGCCGCATCAGGTCTTAGTGGCAGCGTGAGGGATCTTCAGTTGTGGCACATGGGATCTAGTTCCCTGTGTGCATGCTCAGTCATGTCCAACTCTTTGTGACTCCATGGACTGTAGCCCACCAGGCTCCTCTGTCCATGGAATTCTCCAGGCAAGAATACTGGAGTGGGTTGCCATTTCCTTCTCCAGGAGATCTTCCTGACCCAGGGATCCAACCTGGGTCTCCTACATTGGCAGGAGGATTCTTTACCACTGTGCCACTGACCAGGGATCACACCNTCTGTCCATGGAATTCTCCAGGCAAGAATACTGGAGTGGGTTGCCATTTCCTTCTCCAGGAGATCTTCCTGACCCAGGGATCCAACCTGGGTCTCCTACATTGGCAGGAGGATTCTTTACCACTGTGCCACTGACCAGGGATCACACCTGGGCCCCCTGCACCGCGAGCTCAGCGTCCTAGTCACTGCACCACTAATGAAATCCTTCAATATTGACTTTTAGTATATTAGCTTGTTCCTTTGTCTTATTTTAGTATACATCTATTTTAATTCTTTTACTCTTTAGTGTATATACTTATTGTTTTGGTTTGTATTATTCCCCATTATTTTTCCTTTCTAAATGATCTCATTGTACCTTCCATCCTTTCAAACATTTTATGCCTTCTGGCTTCCTTTCAGATCTTCTCTTTAATTATCTGTATTTATTGTTATCTTTCCCTTCAATTTAAAAAAATCATATTTTTCTGACTCAAAAAGCATCATGCATTTTTATTGCTAAATGTTGGGAAAATATAGGAAAGGGTATAAAGAAGAAAATTAAAATATCCCATTAAGCTCTTCTCTAGGGATAACCACTGTGGTTTTATTCTTTTCAACTACTTTTTCTATTCATAAACACATAGACATTGCTTTAACCCTTTGTCTACGATATGTGTTGTAAATATTTTTCCTTATTTGATGTTTGTTGAAAAAAGCCTTCATTCTTTTAAACAGTAAAAGTGGCATATGTTTGATGTAAAAATATCAGACAATACTAATAGATCTACAACAAAAATGCAGTGCCTTCCTCCCTCCAACTCTGGGAAACCAGCCTGAGACAACCACCAAGAAACTGTTAGGCAATCATCCTTCTAGACTTTGAAAATGCTTTTTCATGTTCAGGTATTTCTCTCTTTTTTTTTCTGCTAAGCTGCATGGCGTATGGGGGCTTCCCTGGTGGCTCAGTGGTAAACAATCTGCTTGCCGAGCAGGAGACTGAGGGTTCCATCCCTGGGTCAGGAAGATCCCCTAGTGGAGGAAATTTTAACCCACTCCAGTATTCTTGCCTGGAAAATCCCATGGACAGAGGAGCCTGATGGGCTGTAGCTCATGGGGTGGCAAAGAGTTGGACACAACTGAGCGACTAAACAACAACTATGGCATATGGGATCTTAGTTCTCTTACCAAGGATTGAACCTGTGCCCACTGCAGTGAAAGCATGGATGCTTAACCCCTCGACCATTAGGGAAGCCCATTGTGTGCAATATTTGTACTAGACACACTGTTTCACCTTTTGCTTTTCCACTCAAAGGCACATGAAGGGCATCTTTCAACATCAGCCCTGAGCAGTGTGGAGGTGGGGTTTTGAAGGGACCACAGCCAGGAGACCCTGGAAGGCTGTACTTGGCAATCACTTGAAAGGTTCCCAAAGTAGTTTGCATACAAGAATCAGCAGCTGAATGAGGATCAAAGTACTATTCATTTCATTGTTAGCTGAGCAAATGCCTGACGCCAGACAGGGCTGGGTCTGAGAAACTGCACAAAATGTGTGTCCTGATGCTTCCGTCTTGTGTAGCAGTTCTTTTGTACTGCAATTAGCACATGGCAGGTGACTTTCAGCCAGCATGACTAGGTTTCACCCCCATGGGGTGGGGTTTGAGAACGTGGCTTCCCCTGTCTCCTGGTTCCTCCACAAGAGAAGTACTACTGCAGGCAGCTGTTGAGGGTGGGACTCTGCCTGCCTGAGCAGAAGTTTTCTGGATCTCTTGGATTCCACTGTAATGATGATAACATCCAACAGAGTTCTAAGTATGCTTCACATGTACTAAACTTGGTTATTCTTCATGCATTCTAAGTCATCTCCAACTGTTAGCGACCCCATGTACTATAGCACGCCAGGCTTCCCTGTTCTTCACTATCTCTCTGAGTTTGCTCAAACTCATGTCCATTGACTCAGAGATGCCATCCAACCATCTCATCCTCTGTCGCTCTCTTCTCCTGCCCTCGATCTTTCCCAGCATCAGGGTCTTTTCCAATGAATCGTCTCTTCACATCAGATGGCCAAACTATTGGAGCTTCAGCTTCAGCATCAGTCCTTCCAATGAATATTCAGGGTTGATTTCCTTTAGGATTGACTGCGTTGATCTCCTTGCTGTCCAAGGAACTATTTTTGGATAATAATATTTTACAGAGGAGAAAACAGAGGCACAGAGTAGTTAACTAACTTTGTTGACGGTCACAGGGCTAACTAGATGTCAAACCTGGATTTGAAAGCAGGCAGTCTAAAACCTGTTTTCTTAACTAATATGCTACTCTACTTCACCTTCTAGTTCCTAGTGGCTTCTGGTTATTTGAGGCTTCCCTGGTGGCTCAGGCGGTAAAGGAATCTGCCTGCAATGCAGGAGACCTGGGTTTGATCCCTAGTTTGGGAAGATTCCCTGCAGAAGGGAATGGCTACCCACTCCAGTATTCTGGCCTGGAGAATTCCATGGATTGTATAGTCTGTGGGGTCAAAAAGAGTCTTGGACGTGACCGAGCGACTTTCACTTTCTAGTATTCTTGTCTGGAGAACCCCATGGACAGAGGAGCCTGGTGGGCTACAGTCCATGGGGTCACAAAGAGTCGGACACGACTGAGGGGCTAACACTTTCACTTCACTTTCTGGTTGTTTACAGCGTCCAGATCTAGCATTTGGGTTCACGGGATCACTTCTTCCTTCAGCAGGACACCATATTGCTACAGTGTCCTCTGGCTGTAAGGCGATGACTAAACATTGCCTGGGCATCCCAGGCGGCACTAGTGAAGAATCCGCCTGCCAATGCAGGAGACTTGGATTCCATCTCACGGTCGGGAAGATGCCCCGGAGGAGGAAATGGCAACCCACCCCGGTGTTCTTGCCTGGAGAATCCCAAGGACATAGGAGCCGGCAGGGGCAGACTGCAGTCCATGGGGTCACAAAGAGTCGGACGTGACTGAGCAGCAGCAGTTCAGTGTGGATACTGTGTGTCGCGGCCACACCGTAACCGTGGGAGCACGCATCTCATTCGCCTTCTGGGTCAGGAGGCCGAGGACTGTTGGAACCGGCAGGCCTGGCCATGCTTGTCACAGTGTCTCTCGGGACTCGGCGGCAGATATCTGAAAGGGAGAGTAAGGGAATCTGAAGAAGATCAACTCTTCTTTTATCTGTCTAATCAATCTATTTTTTAATTCATTCAAAATACACTCATTGAGCTCAAACTCCATATCAAGCAAAATTCTAGATGTCTCAAATACATCATTCAACAAAACAAAAGTGCTAGATTTACTGGAACATATTCTGGTAGAAGACACAAAATTTTAAAACTAAACATTAACTGAAATATTCTTAATGTGGTATGTTAGCAATAAAAGCAATGAAAAATGGAAAAGAGATGGTGAGTAAGAAGTGAGGAGGGAAACAATGGAATATTTTGTAGCAGGGAACAAAAGCTACCTTTCACAAATTAATGTTGCTGAATCTCAGATAATTAATATTAAGCTGAGAAAACATGATGCCATATGATACCATATCCAAAAATCAACATAAGTTATGAAAAACAATGTATTTATCTTGATAAAAGATTTGTTGTAAAAGTATTAGGAAAGCATGAAATGAAAATAATTGTGGTGAGTGAGAGAATTAGAAGGAACTTCCAGTGAATATCAGTAATATACTTTCTTGATTTGTGTGGTTATCATTTTATGATTGTTTTTAGAAATCATATGTCATTTTTGATAATTCCTGAAAGGACATTCTTTTGAACCACGGCACATCATGCAGTCAGAAGGAGTAATTCATGAACATCTAGGTTCTCTCCTTTTCGTGTCTCCTTTCAAAGATAAAGATGCAGCGCCTAACTTCCTCTCCCTCACCAAGCTCTCCGTTTCCCAGGCTGTCTTTCGTGCCTTCCAGCGAAGTTATTATACATTCCACATTTCCTGTTAAATTTATGCCTAGGTATTTTACAGCTGTTATCATTGTGAGCTCATGTGTTTAAAAATATAGTTCTTACACTTTTATGTTTTTATCTTGTCAAATCTGTCAACCTGTTCCTTTGTGCTTGCCTACTTTGATACTAGTCTTAGAAAAGCCTTCTCCACTCCAAGATTATGGAACTGTTTGCTTATATTTTCTTTTAAACCATTATGCTTTTACTTAGTATGATTAAAAGTTTTTTGTTCACATTTAAATCATGTAAGGGTTTATTGAGCATCTGGTAGGAGGTAGAGCTCAACTTTAGATTCCAAACGGTTAGCCGGTTGAACCAATTCACTGTATTGAATTACCCATCTTTCCTCCATTGATTTGAAATTCCACATTTATCACACATGCAGTTCTTATATTTATTGAATCTTTTTCAGTTTTCTCTTCTGTTCTATTGATCTGCTATTCCCCAACCAATACTACAAAATGACTTTATTTCTTATTAGAAAAGCAATAAAGGCTTATTACAGAAAGATCAGAAAATACAAAAAAATACAAAAAAACACCTGTGACTGTATCCAGGGAACTACCATTTTATTTGGTGTTTATCATTCCAAAGCATTGAATTTATATAAATATACATTCATAAAGTAAACTTAAGACTATGTCATATACACAGTTTTGTAAACTTTTTCACTTTATGATGCTCCAGGAATGTTTCTTTGCCAGCAAGTACTCTTCTTTTTTAAACTTAAAAATATATATATTCATTTATTTATTTGGCTATTCCAGCTCTTCATTACAGCATGCAGGATCTTTAGCTCTGGTGTAAGGAATCTAGTTCTGTGACCAGGGGTTGAACCCAGGCGCCCTGTATTGGGAGTATGGAGCTTTTTTTTTTTTTAACCTAGTGGATAATTGTTTTACAACATTGTGTTGGTTTCTGCTGTACAACAACGTGAATTAGCTGTAAGTATATATATATCTATATCTCCTCCCTCTTGAGCCTCCCTTCCACCCCCAAGAGCCTGGAGTCTTAGCCACTGGACCATCAGGGAAGTCCCTTTCTAAAACTTTTTTTTTCTGTATTGGTACAAAGAGTACACAAAGTGAATGTTTTTAGCTCAGTGATTTATCATGAAATAAACACTCACGTAACCGCTATTCAAGTTAAAAAACACATGTCAGCACCCTGGAAGCCCATCTTGTTTGCTTTTAATCACCGCTTCCTTCCTCACAAAGATAACTTCTAACCTCCTTGCTTTTCTTCGCCCAGAACTTTACCATGTGAACTTCAATTACCAAACAGTATAGTTTTGTTTTGTTTTGTTTGTTTTTGGCTGCATGGTTTGTGGGCGCTTAGTTCCCTGACCTGGGATTGAACCTGTGCTGCCTGCAGTCCTAACCACTGGACTGCCAGAGAATTCTCCAGTATACAGTTTCAGTTCAGTTCAGTTCAGTCGCTCAGTCATGTCCGACTCTTTGCGACCCCATGAATCGCAGCACGCCAGGCCTCCCAGTCCATCACCATCTCCCGGAGTTCACTCAGACTCACGTCCATTGAGTCTGCAATGCCATCCAGCCATCTCATCCCCGGTCATCCCCTGCTCCTCCTGCCCCCAGTCCCTCCCAGCATCAGAGTCTTTTCCAATGAGTCAACTCTTCGCATGAGGAGGCCAAAGTACTGGAGTTTCAGCTTCAGCATCATCCCTCCAAAGAAATCCCAGGGTTGATCTCCTTCAGAATGGACTGGTTGGATCTCCTTGCAGTCCAAGGGACTCTCAAGAGTCTTCTCCAACACCACAGTTCAAAAGCAGCAATTCTTCGGTGCTCAGCTTTCTTCACAGTCCAACTTTCACATCCATACATGACCACAGGAAAAACCATAGCCTTGACTAGACGGACCTTAGTCTGCAAAGTAATGTCTCTGCTTTTGAATATGCTATCTAGGTTGGTCATAACTTTTCTTGCAAGG
>SJYX01002692.1:0-26075 GCA_006410675.1 Oreotragus oreotragus | reverse complement strand
AAGAGTTGACTCATTGGAAAAGACTCTGATGCTGGGAGGGATTGGGGGCAGGAGGAGAAGGGGACGACCGAGGATGAGATGGCTGGATGGCATCATGGACTCGATGGACGTGAGTCTGAGTGAACTCCGGGAGATGGTGATGGACAGGGAGGCCTGGCGTGCTGCGATTCATGGGGTCGCAAAGAGTCGGACACGACTGAGCGACTGAACTGAACTGACCCTTTCCCTTTTCTAGGGGATATTCCCAACCCAGGGATTAAAGCCAGGTCTCCTGCACTGCAGGCGGATTCTTTGCCAGCTAAGCCACAAGTAGGCAGCCACATATGTGATAAAACCATTTTTAAAAAGCAAGGACTGTACATATAAGAAACCAGAAGCACAGACAACAACAAAAACCTACCCGATAAAACATGGGCAAAAGGGAATTGCCTGGAGGTCCAGTAGTCAGGTTAGTGGTTAGGACTCCATGCTTTCACTGCTGGGGCCTGGATTCAATCCCTGGTCAGGGAACTAGATCCCACATGCTGCAGCTAAGCCCTTGGCACAGCCAAATAAATAGTAAAGAAATAAATATTTTTAAAATGGTTAAGACATTAAATTTTATGTGATATGTATTTTACCACAATTTTGTTTTAATGAAAAAAAGCAAAGCAATTTTAAGTATGAAATTTAAGATGGTGTGTACTTTTGGTTGTGGAAGGATGGGGATGGGAAAGGTGAGGAGCCAACTAGTTATTGGTAATATTCTAGCTCCATGGTGGATTCGTGGGGGTTCATTATAGAAATGCCTACATAAACAAATCAAAGTAAATAAAATGAAAATGATCATGCATGGAGTAAACAATGATAGTGTGCTCTTATCTAAGAATTAAAATCTAAATACATGCATTTGAGGTCCAAAAAATAAAAATCATCTTTAAAATGCACTTCAAACAAAAAGCAGAGACTGTAAATCACTCCCTATTTACTATTAGAATATTTTTGCAGTCCTTCTATATATATGTGTGTGTAGATACATACATATATTTGCGCTAACACTAGAAAATGGAACACTCTCTTTTGCACTTTTATTTTTCACCTAATGATAAATTGATAACATGTTTGCATGTCATTAAATAGTTTAAGAGTATTTTAAATATAGTCATAAAATTCCATTATACAGATATACTATAGTTTATTTAAATAAATGAATATTGTTAGAATTTAAACTGCTCCTAAAATTTCCCTATAAGTAACATACTAGATTTAATATTCTGTTGGTTAATCTTTGCAGCCATTTTTTCTTTTTCTTTTTTTTGGCCATGCCAACTGGCTTGGGGCATTTTAGTTCCCCAGCCAGGGACTGAACCCAGGCCACTGCAGTGAAAGTGCTGAGTCCTAACCACTGAACTGACAGGGAATTCTCTTTGTACCTGTTCTTGACTCTTTCTTCTGGGGAAATTCATAGCCATTAAATAGCTGAGGCAAAGATACAGGAAAAAATTTAAGGAGTTTGATATCAAAAAAAGTTCCATGATCCTTCGGAAAGGTTTACCAAGACTCATTCCCACCAATAAAATAAACAGTACACAAGTCCATTTTCTCATATCCTCATTGACTCTGAGCTTTCTGAGTTTTTAAATCCTTTCTAAAAAGTCTTATTTCTGTGAAGTTTTAATTTGCAATTCCCTGATTACAACTGACATTGAATATTAAGATGTTTCCATAGCTTAAAAAATTACCTAGTTTTTAATTGAAAAAGTATTTCATGTACATGGTAAAAATATAGAACAGCATAAAAAGATATGCCGTGAAACATAAGTCTCCTTCCCACCTTGGACTGCACTCCCGTCCCTGAGCAGCCACTATGACCAGTTTCTTGTTTCTCCTTCCCAAAATATAATGTACAGAAGCATGCACACAAGTAAGAAGAAATGCATTTATGTACAACCATATTCTCCTTTTTAAAAGCCAATGAGAGGGACTTCCCTGGTGGTCCAGTGGCTAAGATTCTGTGCTCTCAATGCAGGAGGTCTGTGTTCAATTCCTGGTTGGGGAACTAGATGTCACAACTGGAAAGAGGCCAAGAGGCCCTTTCAACTATGTTTCATCACAGTCTGAACAGGGAGAGAAAGGAGGAAGAATTTGTCTGCCAGCTGCTGTCCCCCATTGGTCGAAGATTCTTTTCACGGTGTTCACCCCTCTGCACTTAAGGGTTATACAAGCCCTGGTGCCCAGAGGGTCCTGGTGCCTCGTGCTTCAGCCTCAACAAGGACCCCCCAGGATAAGAGTGGGGACAAGTGACGCAGGAGCATCTGAGGCACTGTTGGGCTGTACCCACATGAAGTGAGCTGCAGCACTCGTGGTTTGTTGCTATAGCAACAGCTGGACCGGAACAAGAGGCCAAAGACCCCAGAGACAGGTGGGGCTGAAGATCCAGCCCTGGCACAGACACTCAGATCTGCTTGGGCTGCCCCACCCACCTCGACTGCCAGCCTGCAAGAGGGGGTCTCCACTTTTGTTTTTCTTTTAGCCAAAACATGTGGCATGTGGGATCTTAGTTTCCCGACCAGGGATTGAACCCATGCTCCCTGCAGTGGAACTGCCCAGGAAAGTCCCAGACATGAGAAAAGATTCCTTAGTCTCAGAATTGCCTTCAAGGTGGTGGCCAGCCACACTTCCCTGAAAAGACTTTTACCTGGGAGTCCAGTTTCCTGGTGGTGCCCATGTATCTACTCCCATCAACCCCACGGGGCCTCTGAAAGATTCCGACTGGTGGCCGTGTTCTTCCTCAGTATCCTTGGGACTTCCTGGGCCTAGTCAGGTAGTGGGTTCTCAGTCTTACATAGTAAATTCCTTCCTACATTCTCCTCTCCCTGAGCTTTGTAATCACCTTGTCAGTACTGTGTCCAGGAGGTCCTGGCATCTCCACCTCATTGTCAGGTACAGGTTTTGTAGCCATCTTCACATGCAATTAAGACCAGCTCCAGGGCTTCCCTGGTGGCGCAGTGGTAAAGAATCCGTCTGCCAATGCAGGAGACATGAGTTCAGACTCTGGGTTGGGAAGATCCCACATGCCGGGGAGCAACGAAGCCTGTGCTGTAAAGCCCACGTGCCCAACTACTGAAGAGCGAGCCCACGCTCCACAACAAGAGAAGCCACCACAGTGAGAGGCCCGCACACCGCAACTCGAGGGGAGGCCCTGCTCGCCACAACTAGAGAAAAGCCCACGCAGCAACCAAGCCTGGTGCAGCCGCAACAGCACAATAGAGAAAAGCCCACGCAGCAACCAAGCCTGGTGCAGGCAAAAACAACAAATAAATTATATATATATATAAACGACCAGCTCCAGGCTTCTTCTCTATAATATTGAAGGCCATCTTGCAGGCAAATACCACATGGCAATACCTTCTCTCAAGACTTCCCTGGTAGTCCAGTGGTTAGGACTCCGCACTTCCAGTGTAAGGGGGCATGGATTTGGTTCCTGGGAACTAAGATCCTGCATGCTGCATGGCGCAGCCGAAAGTACATATATTCTCTCCAGCCCAGCCGCATGTTTTACTCCGCTTGGTCGATCACCTCGGATCCACTGCCACACGGCTTCTCTTTGTTCCAGATGGCGCGTGTGGACCAGGGTGATTCCTCGGGTGAGTCAGCTGCGCCTCTAGGAGGAGGGACTGTGTAAACTCCTGCTCAGGTTGTGGTGAGTCCTGATTCTCATTATGGGCCTGGAGACAGTGAGTGATGATGGAGGCAGATCGTAAGAAAAGCAAATGACATCTTGCGAGGCATCTGCTTCCAGTGAGGTCTGCACACTGTCTCCAGATTCCGGTGACGGGGGGCTGCTTCTGCTGGTCACGAACACTCCTGGGAATCTGTGGGATCAAGGTTTCTGTTCTCATCCCCGCAACACCCCCATCCCAGAGTCCCATGCTTTTCCAAGCGGAGCCTGATTTTGACAGATTTGTCAAAGCTACCCATTCAGTCTCCTCTGGCAGCACAGGCACCCTTACAATCAGCTGCTGAGCCTGACTTTTAGCAGTTGGCCCTGAAGCGGCAGGAGATGAGTCTCCTTAAAACTGCCATAAAGCTCTAGTGGCTTTTACACAATCTTAAGTTGGCTGCGAGCTACTCGAAGCCTATCATTTTCTTTTTTTTTGCAAGGTTTCTTATGCTTTTACTAAAAGCCAGCCTATTCTACATTTCTTATAATTTTCATTGCCGACATACAATCAAACGCTGTGTTCTGTTCTCCAGCTCAATCTCACCTGCCACTTGCACCTCAACCCCGATTAACCCCAGACGAAAACCTTAGTCATTCTGATACCACTTCATGCCACCACCCACTTAACTGTGATCAATATTGTCCCTACTGCAGTCAGAACAATAGGAAATCCAGTGTCACAATCCTATCCTTTTGTGGGATCTTAGTTCCCTAACCAGGAACCGAACCATCATTGGCAGCACGGAGCCTTAACCACGGACAACCAGGGAAGTCCCCACAGTACTATCCTGAAAGTCTTCTTTTCAGGATCACCCTTAGGACCAACTGTCTTTGGGGGCAAGTGGCACAGTGTGGGCTTGAGATGACATATGGGGCATTGTTTCTGCATGAAGTCAGCTGGATCCCAGGTGGAGCTGGGTCACTACGGAGGGGCTAGGACAGGACAGGTCAAAGAGAGTGGAGGCCGAGAGGCTCTGATATGGCATTGAGAGATGTCTGCTACAAAGGCTCAGCATAGATTTTCTTCCCAAACTAGGTTTACCCTATTTGCATGTATTGATTCGATGTGATGGATAGGTTTAGTTCTCATTCTGGCATCCTGTTTGATGTTACGCTTTCCTCTCTTGAGTGCTCCCTTTGTTTTGCATCCTTTGCTCTGTGGTGGTGTATATGTGTGTTTTCTTCAGGCTATTTCACTGCACTGGTGGTAATTCAGCACACTGTTTCTTCTGGAACCCCCAGACTTTGTCAGGACAAGATGTGTCAGATATGCTAAAATGTGATCTGAGGCATAAAAGCCAAGAATCCACACACACTCCACCTCCTGGTTTGTTTTACAGTTACATATTTGTGTCCAGTGGAAATCTTGATAAATTCCATTTTTGCTTTCCATCAAAGGATGAAAAGAAATTTGGTGTGTTTATGATTACATGCACAGCTTTAGTGAGAACACTCCTGAAAGTGCTTCCATTTTGAATAGGGTTTTTTATTGTTGTTACTGCCGTTGTTTTTTTTTTTTTTCCTTTTTTTCCCCTGGCCACTCTGCACAGCTTGTGGGATCTTAGTTCCTCGACCAGGAACTGAATTAAACCCACCAGGCCTGCGACAGAGCGAGCATGGAATCCTAAAACACTGGACCACCAGGGAATTCCCTTGATTAGGGTAAATGAGAACCAAATCCTTTGCTTACAATTTTACCTGTCTGCCAAGTGGAAGAATTCTCTTTGCAGCCGCTTCTGCCTGCTTAGTTTCACACTTTGTTCCCTCAACACTCCCCACAGTCGGAGCATGTTTTCTTGTAATGGGACCCCTTGACCTTCTCCCCTGTGTCGCCCACTCTGTGCCCTACACCAGGTGCATCATCACAGAGGGTGGCAGGGCACTCCTACACCAGCACAGCTGTTGAAAACTGAATTATGGGTGGGAAGGACTAGTTTGGGTTTTACTCTACAAAACCCAAACTAGATGCATCTCATGTCAGCTTTCACTCCATTATCTGACAAATAAAAGGCAAATAAAAGTTTGGCAAATAAAAATTTGGGCCAAAGGAGGTAGTGTTCTTAACTGATTACACCAAAACGGCCTTCTTACCTATGAAAATTTTACAAAAGCAGATACCCACGTGAACACCTTGTTAGGGACCTTCAAACGCTCCTTAAAAGAGACCATGGATCTGAGGAAGCTTAAACGATCTCCATGCTGTACCTTGTGTGTGCTCAGTTGTGTCCGACTGCTTTCGACCCCATGGACTGTAGCCTGCCAGGTGCCTCTGCCCACAGAATTATCCATGCGAGAATGCTGGAGTGGGTTGCCATTTCCTCCTCCAGGGGATCTTTCCAACCCAGGGATTGAACCTGAGTCCTGGATTAGCAGGTACATTCTTTACCACTGAGCCACCTCAGAATCCTTATGCTGTACCTCATGGTTTATAATTTAATATACAGTCATTGAGAATCTACAAATAATTGTAAGAAAGTCCAACGAAGCTCTGCTGTTTTTTTTTTTCCCCATGATGATTGATGCTTTTTTAGGAGAAGAATATCAGAACTTAAAAAAAATTTTTTTTCTTGTTCTTTTTGGTTCCCTGTCTTGCTGGTGCCTGGTCAGCTGACTGTGCTGATGAAGTCACAGAGCTCAATAAGCAGATTACCCTTCCTAAGAAAGGATTTCCAGCAGTGCAGTCTAATAGGACTTTCTGCAATGAGGGAAAGGTTCTTATCAGAACTGTCCTACATGGTAGTCACTGATCACATGTTGCTAGCTTCTAAGCCCTTGAAATGTGGCTAGTGAGACTGAAGAATTGAACTTTACATTTTATTTAGGTTTAATTAACTAAAAAACCCAGATGTTCAAGCTGGATTTAGAAGAGGCAGAGGAACCAGAGATCAAATTACCAACATCCATTGGAACATAGAAAAACCAAGAGAATTCCAGAAAAAATCTACTTTTGCTTTATTGACTATGCCAAAGCCTTTGACTGTGTAGATCACAACAAACTGTGGAAAATTCTTAAAGAAATAGAAATACAAGTCCACCTTACCTGCCTCCTCAGAAATCTGTACGCAGATCAAGAAGCAACAGTTAGACCTGGACATAGAACAACAGACTTGTTCCAAATTTGGAAAGGAGTGTCAAGGCTGTATGTTGTCACCCTGCTTATTTAACTTATATGCAGAGGACATCATGCGAAATGCTGGACTGGATGAAGCACAAGCTGGAATCAAGATTGCTAGGAGAAAGATCAATAACCTCAGATATGCAGATGATACCACTGTTATGGCAGAAAGTGAAGAGGAACTAAAGAGCCTCTTGATGAAAATGAAAGAGGAGAGTGAACAAGCTGGTTTAAAACTCAACATTCAAAAAACTAAGATCATGGCATCTAGTCCCATTACTTCATGGCAATAAGAAGGGGAAACAATGGAAACAGTGAGAGACTTTCTTTTCTTGAGCTCCAAAATCATTGCACATGGTGACTGCAGCCATGAAATTAAAAGATGCTTACTCCTTGGGAGGAAAGCTATGACCAACCTTTACAGCATATTAAAAAGCAGAGACATTACTTTGCCAACAAAGGTCCGTCTAGTCAAAGTTATGTATGGTTTTTTCCAGCAGCCATGTATGGATGTGAGAGTTGGATTATAAAGAAAGCTGAGTGCTGAAGAATTGATGCTTTTGAACTGTGGTGTTGGAGAAAACTCTTGAGAGTCCTTTGGACTACAAGGAGATCCAACCAGTCCATCCTAAAGGAAATCAGTCCTGAATATCCATTGGAAGGACGGATGTTGAAGCTGAAACTCCAATACTTTGGCCACCTGATGTGAAGAGCTGACTCATTTGAAAAGACCCTGATGATGGGAAAGATTGAGGACAGGAGGAGAAGGGGACGAGGATGAGATGGTTGGATGGCATCACCGATTCGATGGACATGAGTTTGAGCAGGCTCTGGGAGTTGGTGATGGACAGGGAAGCCTGGTGTGTTGCAGTCAATCAAGTTGCAAAGAGTCAGACACGACTGAGTGATTGAACTGAATTAAAATTTAAATTTAAATAGCTACATATAGCTAGTGGCTGCCATAAAAGGCAGTGAAGATTTGGAGCCATTTAAGGAAAAAGATGATACAGAAAGGGGAAGGAGGTGGTGGGGGCGGTATTCTGGCCATGGGGCTCTGACCAACCTGAGAGTATTTTGGTTGGTCTGTTTTTTAAATCATTTGATTCAGGTTTCTTTGTTTGTTGCCCCTTGGTGGAGCATGTGGTATCTTAATTCCCTGATCAGGGATCAAACCTGAGTCCCTTGTATTGGAAGCACAGGGTACTAACCACCGGACCACCAGGAAGTCCCCAGGTATGATTGACATACAAAAAGTGTACATATTTAAGGTATACACTTCATGAGTTTGGAGATAAGTACACACTCCTGTGGTCATGTATGGATGTGAGAGTTGGACTTTGAAGAAGGCTGAGCACCGAAGAACTGATGCTTTTGAACTCTTGAGAGTCCCTTGGACTGCAAGGAGATCCAACCAGTCCATTCTGAAGGAGATCAGCCCTGGGATTTCTTTGGAAGGAATGATGCTAAAGCTGAAACTCCAGTACTTTGGCCACCTCATGCGAAGAGTTGACTCATTGGAAAAGACTCTGATGCTGGGAGGGATTGGGGGCAGGAGGAGAAGGGGATGACCGAGGATGAGATGGCTGGATGGCATCACTGACTCGATGGACGTGAGTCTGAGTGAACTCCGGGAGATGGTGATGAACAGGGAGGCCTGGCGTGCTGCGATTCATGGGGTCGCAAAGAGTCGGACACGACTGAGCGACTGAACTGAACTGAACACACTCATGAAACCCACACTACAAGCTATACTGTAAACATATTGTCATCTCCAAGTTTCCTCAAGTCTTATTATTATTTTGCAGTGTGTGTGTGTTTGTGTGTGTGTGTAAGAACACTCAATGTGAGATCTACTCTCAGTTAATGTTTAAGTATATAATATAATATTGTTAACTACAGGCACTCCGTAGTTATAGATCTCCAGGTATTATTCATTTTGTGCACCAAAAACACTGTGCCCTTTGACTACTACCTGCCTGTTTCTCCCTCTCCCTTTCAGCCCCTGACAGCCTCTCCATTCTCTGCCTCTATGAGTCTGATTATTTTAGATTCCTCATGTAAATGAGATCACACACTACTTGTCTTTTTGTGCCTGGCTTCTTTCATTTCCAGGTTCATCCATGTTGCTGCAAATGGCAGGCTTTCCTTCTTTTTTTCACCCCAAATAATATTCCATAGTATGCATATACCACATTTTCCTTTTCCATTCATCCACTGATGGACATTTAGGTTGCTTCTGCTTTTTGGCTGTTGTGAAAGAAACATGGGAGTGTGGACATTCCTTTGATGTCTTGATTTCAGTTTCCTTGTGCATATGCCCAGAAGTGAGATTGCTGGATCATTTGGTGGTTTTCTTTTTAATTTCATGAGAAACTTCCATAATGTCTTCCATAGTGGCTGTACCAATTTACATTCCCATCAATGGCATACAAGGGTTCCCTTTTCTTCATATCCTTGCTAACACTTATCTTTTTTTTTTTTTTATAATACCCATTCTAACAGGTGTGAGGTGATACCTCATTGTGGTTTTGGTTTGCATTTCTCTGATCATTAGTGATACTGAGCTGCTTTTCATACATCTTTTGTCCATCTGTATGTCTTCCTTGGAGAAATATCTATTTAGTTCGTTGGCCTATTTAAAAAAATCATTTACCCTGCCTTTTCTCTTGAGTTATGCAAGTTCCTTACATCAGCCTGGGGAGTTTTGGGGGTTTTTTGGTTTGAAAACTGATTTTATTTACCAGCAATGTGATTTTGGTTTAGTGACAATTTAAAAAAAATTTTTATTGGAGTACAGTTGATTTACAATGTTGTGTTTCAGGTGTACAACAAAGTGAATCAGTTCACATACACATACACCCACTCTTTTTTAGATTCTTTTTCCGTATAGGTCATTACAGAGTATTGTCTAGAGTTCCCCTTGGTAGTTATCTATTTTATATACAGTAGCGAACAGCGCGCATGCTTAGTTGCTCAATAGTGTTCGACACTTTGCGACTCCGTGCACTGTAGGACCCGCCAGGCTCCTCAGTCCATGGAATGCTCCAGGCCAGAATACTGGAATGTGTTGCCATTTCCTTCTCCAGAGGAACTTCCCAACCCAGGGATGGAATCTGCGTGTCCCGGGTTCTTTACCGGCAGGGTTCTTTACCACTGAGCCACCAGGGAAGCCGTTAAACCCTTATAACCCCTCTGATTCGGACCCTGTTTAACAGAGTAAGAAGCTCAGAGAGGTTGAGGCACTTGCCCAAGTTCACACAGCGCGGATTCCGGCCTCGGTAGGTCAGTTGATCCGACACTCAAGCCCAGGCTCCTTCGTGACAGATCCCAAGAACCCCTTCCTCGGCCACTGTGAGACCTCACCCGGGCAACAAGAGCAGCTGGGCACTTACCACCCAGCCGCCTCAGGGGCCGTTCTCTTTTTCCTATTCTTGCTCTCTGGAAATGCATACTATCAGAGCTGATCCTATGGGCTCTCTGAGCCTCGATTTCCCCTTTGTGCGTGTAAGGAGTAGGGGTCTTCCACTAGTAACAGGACGAGGGAGAGAAAAGAGAAGAGAATGGCTCTCTCCCTCATCCCACCCCCACCTCCGGGCTAAGGCCCCAGCCCGATCCTCCCGGAAGCCCACCTCCCACCACGCAAGGTCCTGCGGGCAGGAATAGGGCTCGGCCCCTTTAAATCCCGCGCGGGAACGCCCGGGGCCGGGCCGCGCAGCCCCTGCTCGGCCGCCGGGAATTGCCGGCCTCGGCGCGTCCTCCGGAAGCTTCCCCTCGCGCTGCCCCCAGCCCCGCGTGCCCGCTCGGTTCGCCAGCCCTCTAGGGCGCCGCGGCCCTGGGGAGGATGAGCCGCATCTACCAGGACAGCGCCCTCCGCAACAAGGCGGTGCGGAGCGCGCGGCTGCCGGGGGCCTGGGACCCTGCCGCTCACCAGCGGTAGGCTCCGCCCGCGTCTCTCCACCGCCTCCCCGCCCGGCCTCCGTCTGCTCGCGAGCATCTGCTTTGAATACAGGCTCCCTGATTGCGCGCGGGGGTTGGGGTGGGGGTGGGAGGAAAGGCGGGGCTCGGGTCTCTCGCTGTGTTCCCGTCGGAGCGCACCCCAGAGAGACCGATCGGGGTGAAGCTCACGGACGGTCGGTCTCGACTCCTAAACGGGTCTCAAAAGGCGGTGCTTACTCACCACCACCTTTGTCTCTACGCCGCCGCGGTGACTCCACGCGCCGCCACTTGCCCTTGCCTTGTCTTCAGGCCTTTGCACAGCTCCAGAAGGACAGTGTTCTCCAGGGACGGGGACAGCGGGTGGGAGTCGGCCTGGAACGGTTGGGGGAGCGCAAGGCCTGCCCGGAGGCTGTTGGATCGGGAGGGCCCAGCCCTGCCATTATGGACCCGGAGGTTATGAGAACGAATGGACCATTCCATTTGCAATGACAAAACCTAAAGAAAGGAGTTTGAGCCAACTCCGGGAGACGGTGAAGGACAGGGAAGCCTGGCTCGCTGCAGTCCATGGGGTCGCCAAAGGCCGGACCCGACTTTAGCTGCTGACCAACCAACAACCACCACCAAAGAATGAAGGCCTTAACGGGGGTGGGTAGGGACGGGCAAGGTCCAGGGAGGTTTCATTTCGTTCCCATCCCTTTAGTTGCTCGCACCCCTCTTCCGTTTCCATAGTTCCGAAGGCGGAAGTCCCTAGGTTCTGCTTTTATGAAAACTGGAATTGGGAAGGGAGGGTCCAGTTCCCCTCAGTGAGGGACCCTGTGACCTTGGGCTTCTCAGGAAACTTGTGAGTCTGGGTTTCTCCATTCTAAAAATGGATAAGAATGAGAACAGAAATATCAAAGTGCTTTAAAACAGGTGAAAAGGGAAGATACTTTATAGCAGCTTAGACCTTAGAACCCCACCCCCAAATTTGGTTACGTAAAAAAGTAAAGTGCTTTATACTTTGTAAACGCTTAATAGTTTACAAAGCACCTTCAGGTAGGTAGTCGTTTGTCACCCTCATAGAAGCAAGTGAGGTGGTTGTTACTCTCATTTGGCGGATGTGAAGACTGAGGCTCTGGTCACGGTAACGCCCTGCAGGAGGGGCCATTGCACCTGTGATTGTTTCCTCAGGACAGAACCAGTGACTCCCTCATTCTCTCTCTTCTTCAGGGGAGATGGCGTCCTGCTGGAGGGAGAATTACTCGATGTATCCCGGCACAGCATCTCGGATGCCCACGGCAGGAAGGTGAGGATGTTTCCTAGGAGGCCCCCCTCAGGGCACTGGCTTCAGGGTTCCCACCCACCAGGGTATCTCCCTCTGCTTGACTCTGCCAGTGCCAAGACTTGGGGTCCAGCTCTTTCCTTGGGAGGCTCACAGGGCAGGTAGAGGGTTGGCTGGGAGATTGGCAACCAAAAGGGGCCANATGGACATTCCTTTGATGTCTTGATTTCAGTTTCCTTGTGCATATGCCCAGAAGTGAGATTGCTGGATCATTTGGTGGTTTTCTTTTTAATTTCATGAGAAACTTCCATAATGTCTTCCATAGTGGCTGTACCAATTTACATTCCCATCAATGCCATACAAGGGTTCCCTTTTCTTCATATCCTTGCTAACACTTATCTTTTTTTTTTTTTTATAATACCCATTCTAACAGGTGTGAGGTGATACCTCATTGTGGTTTTGGTTTGCATTTCTCTGATCATTAGTGATACTGAGCTGCTTTTCATACATCTTTTGTCCATCTGTATGTCTTCCTTGGAGAAATATCTATTTAGTTCGTTGGCCTATTTAAAAAAATCATTTACCCTGCCTTTTCTCTTGAGTTATGCAAGTTCCTTACATCAGCCTGGGGAGTTTTGGGGGTTTTTTGGTTTGAAAACTGATTTTATTTACCAGCAATGTGATTTTGGTTTAGTGACAATTTAAAAAAAATTTTTATTGGAGTACAGTTGATTTACAATGTTGTGTTTCAGGTGTACAACAAAGTGAATCAGTTCACATACACATATACCCACTCTTTTTTAGATTCTTTTTCCGTATAGGTCATTACAGTGTATTGTCTAGAGTTCCCCCTTGGTAGTTATCTATTTTATATACAGTAGCGAACAGCGCGCATGCTTAGTTGCTCAATAGTGTTCGACACTTTGCGACTCCGTGCACTGTAGGACCCGCCAGGCTCCTCAGTCCATGGAATGCTCCAGGCCAGAATACTGGAATGTGTTGCCATTTCCTTCTCCAGAGGAACTTCCCAACCCAGGGATGGAATCTGCGTGTCCCGGGTTCTTTACCGGCAGGGTTCTTTACCACTGAGCCACCAGGGAAGCCGTTAAACCCTTATAACCCCTCTGATTCGGACCCTGTTTAACAGAGTAAGAAGCTCAGAGAGGTTGAGGCACTTGCCCAAGTTCACACAGCGCGGATTCCGGCCTCGGTAGGTCAGTTGATCCGACACTCAAGCCCAGGCTCCTTCGTGACAGATCCCAAGAACCCCTTCCTCGGCCACTGTGAGACCTCACCCGGGCAACAAGAGCAGCTGGGCACTTACCACCCAGCCGCCTCAGGGGCCGTTCTCTTTTTCCTATTCTTGCTCTCTGGAAATGCATACTATCAGAGCTGATCCTATGGGCTCTCTGAGCCTCGATTTCCCCTTTGTGCGTGTAAGGAGTAGGGATCTTCCACTAGTAACAGGACGAGGGAGAGAAAAGAGAAGAGAATGGCTCTCTCCCTCATCCCACCCCCACCTCCGGGCTAAGGCCCCAGCCCGATCCTCCCGGAAGCCCACCTCCCACCACGCAAGGTCCTGCGGGCAGGAATAGGGCTCGGCCCCTTTAAATCCCGCGCGGGAACGCCCGGGGCCGGGCCGCGCAGCCCCTGCTCGGCCGCCGGGAATTGCCGGCCTCGGCGCGTCCTCCGGAAGCTTCCCCTCGCGCTGCCCCCAGCCCCGCGTGCCCGCTCGGTTCGCCAGCCCTCTAGGGCGCCGCGGCCCTGGGGAGGATGAGCCGCATCTACCAGGACAGCGCCCTCCGCAACAAGGCGGTGCGGAGCGCGCGGCTGCCGGGGGCCTGGGACCCTGCCGCTCACCAGCGGTAGGCTCCGCCCGCGTCTCTCCACCGCCTCCCCGCCCGGCCTCCGTCTGCTCGCGAGCATCTGCTTTGAATACAGGCTCCCTGATTGCGCGCGGGGGTTGGGGTGGGGGTGGGAGGAAAGGCGGGGCTCGGGTCTCTCGCTGTGTTCCCGTCGGAGCGCACCCCAGAGAGACCGATCGGGGTGAAGCTCACGGACGGTCGGTCTCGACTCCTAAACGGGTCTCAAAAGGCGGTGCTTACTCACCACCACCTTTGTCTCTACGCCGCCGCGGTGACTCCACGCGCCGCCACTTGCCCTTGCCTTGTCTTCAGGCCTTTGCACAGCTCCAGAAGGACAGTGTTCTCCAGGGACGGGGACAGCGGGTGGGAGTCGGCCTGGAACGGTTGGGGGAGCGCAAGGCCTGCCCGGAGGCTGTTGGATCGGGAGGGCCCAGCCCTGCCATTATGGACCCGGAGGTTATGAGAACGAATGGACCATTCCATTTGCAATGACAAAACCTAAAGAAAGGAGTTTGAGCCAACTCCGGGAGACGGTGAAGGACAGGGAAGCCTGGCTCGCTGCAGTCCATGGGGTCGCCAAAGGCCGGACCCGACTTTAGCTGCTGACCAACCAACAACCACCACCAAAGAATGAAGGCCTTAACGGGGGTGGGTAGGGACGGGCAAGGTCCAGGGAGGTTTCATTTCGTTCCCATCCCTTTAGTTGCTCGCACCCCTCTTCCGTTTCCATAGTTCCGAAGGCGGAAGTCCCTAGGTTCTGCTTTTATGAAAACTGGAATTGGGAAGGGAGGGTCCAGTTCCCCTCAGTGAGGGACCCTGTGACCTTGGGCTTCTCAGGAAACTTGTGAGTCTGGGTTTCTCCATTCTAAAAATGGATAAGAATGAGAACAGAAATATCAAAGTGCTTTAAAACAGGTGAAAAGGGAAGATACTTTATAGCAGCTTAGACCTTAGAACCCCACCCCAAAATTTGGTTACGTAAAAAAGTAAAGTGCTTTATACTTTGTAAACGCTTAATAGTTTACAAAGCACCTTCAGGTAGGTAGTCGTTTGTCACCCTCATAGAAGCAAGTGAGGTGGTTGTTACTCTCATTTGGCGGATGTGAAGACTGAGGCTCTGGTCACGGTAACGCCCTGCAGGAGGGGCCATTGCACCTGTGATTGTTTCCTCAGAACAGAACCAGTGACTCCCTCATTCTCTCTCTTCTTCAGGGGAGATGGCGTCCTGCTGGAGGGAGAATTACTCGATGTATCCCGGCACAGCATCTCGGATGCCCACGGCAGGAAGGTGAGGATGTTTCCTAGGAGGCCCCCCTCAGGGCACTGGCTTCAGGGTTCCCACCCACCAGGGTATCTCCCTCTGCTTGACTCTGCCAGTGCCAAGACTTGGGGTCCAGCTCTTTCCTTGGGAGGCTCACAGGGCAGGTAGAGGGTTGGCTGGGAGATTGGCAACCAAAAGGGGCCACGGATGGAAGGGATCAGTCGGGCTGTGTTGGGTGGCAGACAGACCAGGGGACTGGGTTCTTGATGAGAAGACAGACCAGGCCCTAAACCAAGGGGTGTGTTTGGGGCCAGGACTGGGAGGGCTGAGAGCAGGATGGGGTGAGGTCAGTGGTTCAGGACTCAAGCTGTGGGTTCTGAGTGGGCTGGAAGGCCCTCTGAAGAGGTCCTGTCTCCCGATGGAACAGAACTAGAATGCCGGGAACTTCTCTGGGTAGGCAGGATGAGTGGCTCTGGGCTGAGGGCCTGGCCCCGCTCCTCTGGTCTGGTGGTTCCCACTGCTTCCGGACCTGATGAACAAGGTCAGGGCAAAGTTACCTGCCTATATGGGTGCGAGGTCAACAGTGACCTTCCCCTTTGGGGTACCAGCTGTGTGGCTGGGAAATCATGTGTACCTTGAGTTGTTTGGAGTTGAATTACTTTAAATGTACTATTGAAGTCTGCTTTCAGAAGGAGCCCTGAAGCAACTCCATCTGCAGAGTAGTGAATATCTTAGCAGGGCTTTCGCATCCTTTTTTTTTTTTTGTCCATGTATCGCTCATTTTGCGGGGAACTTAGTTCCCTGACCAGGGATCAAACCCGGTTCCCTGCAGTGGAAGTTTGGAGTCCTAACCACTGTACCTTCAGGGAATTCCCTTGCTCATCTTTAACATCCCTGTGTGCCTGAGTGTGTTGGAATGCTGGATTTTTGTAAAGCAGGTCACCAGTGTGGACTTGGACACTCGCATGTGCATGAGTGTGGAACCCTGAGGTGGGAGGAGGGTTGCTGTGTGTTCTGGGCCTTTGTTTCCAGCTTGAATGTGAAGTCTACCTTGCTGATACCACCTGAGGCTTCAGCTCCCATGTCCATGCCCTTTTCTTCTTGTCCTCTTAGCCTCCTAGTGTCACACCCTTTATGGCCCCCCATCTCAGACATCCATGGACACACCTGGCTGGCATTCACCATCCCCTACTAGCAAGGGTTTCTTTCCTGAGCATGAGTTCTGAAAAGCTTTTTGAAAGAAAAGCTTTGACAAACGTAGACAGCGTATTAAAAAGCAGAGACATCACTTTGCCGACAAAGGTCCTCATCGTCAAAGCTATGGTTTTTCCAATAGTCGTGTATGGATATGAGAGTTGGATCTTAAAGAAGGCTGAGTGCTGAAGAATTGATGTTTTCAAATTGTGATGCTAGAGAAGACTCTTGAGGGTCCCTTGGACTGCAAGGAGATCAAACCAGTCAACCTTAAAGGAAATCAACTCTGAATATTCACTGGAAAGACTGATGTTCAAGCTGAAGCGCCATTACTTTGGCTACCTGATGTGAAGAGCTAACTCACTGGAAAAGACCCTACTCACTGGAAAAGACCCTGATGCTGGGAAATACTGAGGGCAGGAGTAGAAGGGGGTGACAGGATGAGATGATTAGATAGTATCACCGACTCAATGGACATGAGTTTGAGCAAACTCTGGGAGATGGTGAATGACAGGGAAGCCTGGTGTGTTGCAGTCCATGGGGTTGCAAAGAGTCAGACATAATTTAGCAACTGAACAACAAGTTCTGAATCTACCCCCGCCCTTCCAAATAACCCCAGATATACTGACCAACTTATCTCCTTGATCTCTAGAACTGAGCTCAGCGAGTTCCAGAGGCCTGTGGCTACTTGGAGCCAGTTTCTCACCCACACCCCTTGTAAACCTCAGCTTCCAGCTCAGCACTAGTTTCAGGATATCATCCCCCACGTGCTTCCGCAGCTCAGACTCCCATGAGGCTTCCAAGGCCCCTCCGCTGTTCAGACATCCACATGGGACCTTGACTTTTGTCTTACGTGCCTGACCAGGCCTTTAAAATCCTTCCTACACCCTTGCTCGCACAGTTGCAAGTTTCTCCACACTATGAGAACTTGCCTCCCCTGTTTGTCCCAGGTGGTGGTTTCCTCTTCTTCAGTCTTCTAGTTTTTGTTTTGGATCATAGTGTTTATTTAAAATTTTCTTGATGTATAGTTGATTTACAACATTGTCATCTCCTGTTTTGATTAGGACAGCTGGCAGACAGCATGTATTGCACACTTCACATTTACACTGTGCTTGCTCCTTTGTTATCTGCCTGAACGTAGACCTCACGTTGTCTCTAGGCAACAGGGGAAACTGAGGCTAAGCGTCACACGCTGCAGGACCCACATTTGTTGGAAGGGAAACAGTGGCAGTCCTCACTCAGAACTCCTTCTCAGTGCCCTTTTTGTGGCATCTCGGCAGCTACTACTCCTGCTTCGTGGTATTTGGGGTCCTTGGGTTATGGTTTCCTGTTCTTTCTGGCTCTGACCGTGTGGAGGCCGTGGGATTGGGCTCTAAGCCTGCCCTCTCATGGACGTGTGGCCATGGTTCATCACGTGTGGCACATGCTCTACTCAACACGTGAATGAATGAATGATTATTGGGAGTGGGGGCTCTCTGGGCAGCTTGAATATCTTTTGGAGCCAAGGTGGGATTCTAGGGTAGAGAGTGAGGCTGGGGGGCTGCAGCCGGAGCACGTGGGTAGTGTGTGCATTGTAGGGTGAAGGGAGTGAACAGCCCCTCACTCTCTGCTTGGCCCCAGGAGCGCTACTATGTGCTGTATATCCGGCCGAGTCGCATCCATCGCCGAAAGTTTGATCCCAAGGGAAATGAAATTGAGCCCAACTTCAGCGCCACCAGGAAGGTGAACACAGGCTTCCTCATGTCCTCGTACAGTAGGTACCCTCTGCCCTTCCTGCCCTGGGGCTGTCCTACACTGTGGCCTTCCTTTGCCTCCAGAGGTCTCTTAGGCGCCACAAAGTGTCTTCTCAGCATGATTGAAGTCCGTGTCTGGTCTGAGGGACATCCTGCCCTCCGTTCACTTAGAGGGTCCCCAGTGCCCTGCCTCAGTGCTGAGGGCCTGCTGCCTTCCCAGCGCCTCTTGTCTCCTGCAGTCTGGTGGAATCATTCTCCCCACTCCCAAGCTGAGATCAGCAGATTGGGGACTTCCAGGGTAGGCAGTGAGAGGTGGTTGGAACCCTGGCTGAGCCCCTGTGCTCTGCCCAGGCCAGGATAAGCAGGCCAGTAGAGAATCTGAGGACCATCCAAATTTGCTGCTGGTTCCAGCAGACCCCATCCCAGCCAGGGGAGACCTCTGCCTGGTCCCTGGGAGGGCAGAATTGTGTGAAGGGCTTGAATCCTGCCTCCTCCACTGACTAGCTGTGTAACCTTGGGCAAATCACTTAACCTCTCTAAGCCCTAGCTTTCTCATTTGTAAATAGAGACAGTTAAAATACTGACGCCTGCTGAGGGTTTGCTGTGTGCTGGGCCTCATGCTAAGCACTTTATGTACACTAGCTCTTTTACACTTCATGTCAGTCCCATCGGGTAGGTACCACGTTTCACCCTATTTGTTAGGCACAGAGAGGTTAAATAACTTGCCTGTGCTCACACAGCATGTAAAGCAGATGTACATCTAGGCAGCCTGGCTCCAGAGCCCTTACCCATAATCCTCTGCATGCGCTCCTTGATGAGCAGGGGCAGGATAGGAGCGCGGGTGTTTGTGAGCAGGTACAACAGTCAGCCCTAAGCTGGCTTCTAAAGAGCCCTCCCAGAGTGCTTGCTGTTACTCTGGTAATGACCACCTCGTGCTGGTGGAAGCCCACGGGGACAGCTGGCAGAGAGCATTTATTGCACACTTCACGTTTACACTGCAGAGGTGGAGGCCAAGGCTGACTCGGACAGACTGACGCCCGAGGTGCTGAAGGGACTGGTGGATAAGCCGGAGCTGCTTGCGCTGACAGAGAGCCTCACCCCCGCTGAGACAGTGGCCTTCTGGATGCCTGAGTCAGAGATGGAAGCCATGGAGCTCGAGCTTGGGGCTGGGGTACGCCTGAAAACTCGAGGCGACGGCCCTTTCCTGGGTGAGCAGTGCACCCCTCGCTGTGGCCTGATGTCCCTGTATGGCCTGTGGGGGGCTCCTGGCTTCCTGTCTGAGGGCCCCCTACCCCTCCTACTTAGGGCTCATGGAGCAGGTCAGGTCCGGCCTCCCTGCAGACATGACCCCTTGAGATTGATTTCTCAGTTCCCTGGACAAGTGGCCTGGGGGCAACAGCCTAGACGTTCTGGATCCTGGGGTGCTGCTCAATCCTCTGGTTCCAGTGGGTGACCTCTCCTATCTGGGGCCCCCTCCAGGGGCTCCCTGAGCACACTCAGGCCTAGAGGACCCCAGCAAAAGGGCTGGGCCCCACTAGGTTTCCACCACGTGGAGAGAGGCCAGACAATGTGAGGGCATTCTGAGGGAAAGGAAGGGAGTCTGAGGGAATTGTGAACTTCTTTCAGATTCATTAGCTAAACTCGAGGCTGGAACGGTGACCAAGTGTAATTTCGCTGGCGATGGGAAGACGGGAGCATCCTGGACAGACAATATCATGGCCCAGAAGTCTTCGGAGGGGGCTGCAAGCGAGACCCGAGAGCAGGGGGATGGCGCGGCGGATGAGGAGTGGGTAGGTCCAGAGAGATGGCTGTGGGCCTGGCGTTGGTGTGGTTTCTCTCTTGGCGGGAGTTTTGTATGGACTGGTTGTGGTTGGGTGGTAGCAGAAAGAGACAGCAATGCAACTTTACTCTCAGCTTTGGTGGTCTTCCTGAGTGTGAGCCTGATAAAAAGTCCCTCAAGACATGAAGGGACCTTTCTTCCTGGTGGGCCTGAACTGTGCCAATCAACAAGAGAGCCCCACAGATTTATAAAAGTAAAGGACAGGAAAAAGAGAGCACAGAGGGGAAGCAAGGAGACTTAGTGCCAGGAAGGCTCCAAACATTTCCACTTCAAGTGAATACATTAGCTGTGTTTCCCCCCACTCTGTTCTGGGCTTCCTGCCCAGAGTGGCTGGAAAATGGCTGACTTGGACCTTAATAGTTTTTTTGGCTCAAAGGTCAGCCCCCTGGTTGATCCTCAACTGATTCACAGTTGATTTGGTTTTTTGAGCTGTATTTCACCCGAAGATTTGAATTGGTGTCAAAAGACTCCCAAATTGAACATTTAAAACTAAGTCTCAAAAAAACGGGCTGTCTATCTAGCTGATGAAGTGAAGACATTAGCCAGAGAAAACAGGGGCAGATAGAGGAAATGGATTCCCTTTTGTCTTAATAAAGTGAGTCTTGGACTATAAAACAATGGGAATTGCCAGGCTGGCTCCCTGGGCCAATGCTAATGAGATGAGGCCAAGGCAGGCAGCCGAGGGCCCCACTTGAGCAAACCCTTGTTTGATGACAATAGAACACGTTTATGAAACACACTCTGCTATCTCTCTTTACCTCTAGGACGACTGAGGTCAGGGAGAGATGGGCTACCTCCCCGACCCACCGACACCATTGAGCATTTCTTCCATCAGCTTTCACTCTGGAGCTCAGGGGAGCAGGTCCACCAAGCCTTACCTGGTTCTTCCCTACAGCCGACGTGGAATATACTCTTCAAACAAGCTCTGCTAAAATCAAATCTAAGACCCCGATGTTAGCCGTGGGGCGCCAGGCTGTGGCTCGTGGAGGGTCACTCCCTGGCTGTGAGTCTAGCCTTCCCCAGATATTTTCATGGATGCCGTTGCCCTGAACGGCAGCCTTGTTTGTGGAGGCAGGCAGGGGGCCAGCCCCCCTGGAGCAGTCAGAAGATCCGGGCTTGCTGCAGAATTGGGGGCAATCCCTCATCTGTACACAGAGTAGCTCCAAGGAGAAGTTAGCCTCCTTCTGTCCTATTTCCCGCTTTCCTCCTGCAGCTGCCCTCTTCCCCAGTACTCTGTGTTGGGGGCCTCTGCCCTCCTGCTCAAGCCTCCTCTTCCCTCGTGCCCTTCTCGGCCCCCAGAACTGTCCGTTCTTTTTCTTCCTCTGGTTCTCTGCTACCTTGGGGGTTCCTGTCTCCTGACCTCCCTTGGCTGTTTTCCTAGGGATGCCCTTTTTACGGAGGCTGAGCTCGTTTATAGGCATGGCTAGCTCATCTCCTTCTCTCTGACTCCCTCCGCCAGGCCACACGCCACATTTTGGATAACACCTTTCTTTCTTCTTTTGTATCTTGAGAATTTTTTATGAATGAATAAAATTTCAGGAAAGGATTCCTCTACACTGACTATTTTATTATTAGGTATAAATTGAGCTGCTGCCGCTAAGTCGCTTCAGTTGTGTCCGACTCTATGCGACCCCATAGATGGCAGCCCACCAGGCTTCCCTGTCCCTGGGATTCTCCAGGCAGGAACACTGGAGTGGGTTGCCATGCCCTTCTCCAATGCATGAAAGTGAAAAGTGCAAGTGAAGTCGCTTAGTCGTGTCCGACTCTTAGCGACCCCATGGACTGTAGCCCGCCAGGCTCCTCCGTCCATGGGATTTTCCAGGCAAGAGTACTGGAGTGGGGTGCCATTGACTTTGCCGATAAACTGAGCAACCTCCCTAATAAGAAGACAGCTATATTTTTTTTTTTTTTTTCCTTTGGCTATACCACACAGCATGTGGGATCTTAGTGCCCCCACCAGGGATCGAACCCACATTCTCTGCATTGGGAGCTCAGAGTTTTAACCACTGGACCATCAGGGAAGTCCCAAAAGCCATATACTTTTGATCATGAACCTTATCTTGCGGGGTAATGTGCCCACATCCACATCAATGAAGAGATCAGGTGTTGAAATCTACATATCCTAAGAATAGGTGGGGACTTAGAATGTAGATCCTGCTTGCCTCAGGGAAAAGGGGGTGATGGTAAACTAAAGAAGACCCCTAATGGGTCAGACACAACACTAGATGCTTTCCGTAATGATAATTATAGTCACTGAGGAGGGCCTCTTGGTTCTAGTACTTGTGCCAAGCACTTGCAGTGTTTTACTTGTTACAACCATCTCAAGAGGCACAGGTGATTATTTCCTTTTTTTTTTAATATGGTTTTCATGGTTGAGGTCCCAGCATGTATTATCATGGTTCAAACTGTCATTTGCCTCCCTGTATATTTGAGCCTGAACTCAACAGTATGGCTGTGAGGCTTGGGATTAACACTTCATTTAGACTGACTGAAGTTACAGGTGGCTGGAGCGCTCCTGAGTCTCTTCTGTTCTTGCTGCCCTTGTCTCAGTTCACATCTTGTTCTCGCATTCTGGCTACTATAGAAGCCGCTTCCCTAGAGTCCTGTGCCTGAATGGGGCTGGCTCACCTTGAGCATGCTGGGACAAGCATGTGGTGGCCAGAGAGGGCTTAAACAGGAGGAGGACTGGGAACATTGACTTGGGGAGAGGCACCCGGGGGGCATCCTGCTGCCCAAAGGATAGGGCAAGCTCCTGTGGGCAGGCCACCATCCTAAATAAGCAGGCATGGTGTGTCACTCGGAGAAGCCTGGGGCAACAGCTAGGTTCCAGGGTCTCAGCAGGTTGGGGACGGGCTCCTGGAAGGAAAGGCCATCATGGCTGGAGCTCAGAGAGTGATGGGAGTGGAACTGCATTGGAGGAGAGGCTAGAGGTCAGGCATGCCATCTCCAGCATGTTAAGTGTTGATGTTTTAGGACATTATNCCTGGGGCAACAGCTAGGTTCCAGGGTCTCAGCAGGTTGGGGACGGGCTCCTGGAAGGAAAGGCCATCATGGCTGGAGCTCAGAGAGTGATGGGAGTGGAACTGCGTTGGAGGAGAGGCTAGAGGTCAGGCATGCCATCTCCAGCATGTTAAGTGTTGATGTTTTAGGACATTATCCTTAATATCTTGGAAGCCAGTGATCCCAGGGAGAGTAATATGATTTGATTTGTATAGTTCAAAGATTGCTTGACTGCAGAGAAACGAAGGCAATGAGCCCAGATAGGAGACTGCTGCTGTGGCAGGGGTGAGAGCCTAGAGTGATCTGGTCTATAGCAGTGGCAGAGGAGATGGAAAGATATTCAGGCAGGCTGGTGGAAAGGGACTTTCCAGCAAGAGAAAAGGACCTACAAAGCCATGGAGATAGGGGAGTGGCCTGACCTTGGAATATACAATTTCTGTACATGGTTACTGCAATATTACACCAACACATAAAATTTGATAATCCTTTTTCAACTGATTATATAACCATTGTCTATATTGCTACATAGTCTTCATACCGTTGTTTTTAAGATTGATTGCCTTAGTGAAGATCCCCTGGAGGAGGTCATGGCAACCCACTCCAGTATTCTTGTCTGGAGAACCTTAGGGACAGAGGAGCCTGGACAGGACTGAAGCAACTAAGCAGAAGCAGCAGCCTTAATAGTTCTGTCATTTTCCAAAATTTGGGTAATTAATTGATCCCTATTTGGAGCTGTGTCAAAAACTATTTTAAGTTATATAGTTCTCTCACCCGCCTGCCCCTCCCCCTTGACTATATTTGGGGGTCATTTCCTTAGGGATGGATTCCCAGGAGTCAGATTACTGGAAATCTAGGGATTCTTTGTAAAGATCTTGTCATACTGCCAGATTGCTTTACTAAATTATATCACCAGCAAGGCAGAAAAGGACTATTTTCATGCTATTCTTGCCAGATTTGGATGTGATAATATTTTAAAAATTGATAAGGTGAAAATAATACTTTAATTTTAAAGTTAATACTTTAATTAGCCTTTTCCCCCATTAATAGTGAGCTTAAATGTTTTTTTTTATTTTTGTTTCCTAGATGTATATCCTTGTTTGTTATTCAGTTCCTTTGCCTATTTATTACTGAGGGGGAAGGTCTTTTGGGTTGGTCAGTTATATTTTAAATATAACCATTTTCCATATTTTAAAAACTTTTCCATTAAAAAACTGATTTGCAAACATAAAAATTTTATATATTAGTAGCTATGCTGCTGCTGCTGTTTAGTTGCTAAGTCGTGTCCGACTCTTTTTGACCTCATGGACTGTAGCCTGCCAGGCTCCTCTGTCCATGGAATTTTCCAGGCCAGAATACTGGAGTGGATTGCCATTTTCCCCCCAGGGCATCTTCCCCACCCAGGGATCAAACCTGCCTCTCCTGCTTGGCAGGTGGATTCTTAACCACTGAGCCACCAGGCAAGCCCTTTGGTGTAAATACTTCTAGTCTTTTACAAAGTACTGCTGCTGCTGCTGCTAAGTCACTTCAGTCGGGTCGGACTGTGTGTGACCCCATAGACGGCAGCCCACCAGGCTCCCCCATCCTGTATATACTTCCTGTAATCTTTCCACTCACAGCTATGCCATGAACATTTCCCTAGACCATAACCCTTTCACAACATGATTTTTTATAACTTTAACATTTCTCGTATGCACGTGGATCAATGCATTTAACCAATTTCTCATTTTGGAATAATGAGTTGTTGCTTCCCATTTCCCCCGAAATAAGACTACTGAGATGCACGTTCCTGAGGGTAAATCTTTTCACACATCCACAACCGTTTTATTATAAATTCTGAACTGCAAATTCTGGGTCTAATGTTCAATATATTTTAAGGCCTTTTTTATACATATTGTCAACAGTCCTTTGGGCAGCTAATTCCCATTTGCAACTCTATCTGCAATATAAGGACGTGTTTCATTCACCCCCGACTAAGTATTAAAATACAAACCCTACCAATTTGGGGTCGCAGGTACCTTTTAAAAGGAACTGCATTAAAGATCCCTTAATTCCACCATTCGCTATCTACCATGGAGAGACAGCCCTTTTGCACGAGGAGGCACATATGTAATTCACTACAGCACTGTTCGTAATACCAAAAAGTAAAGATGTTCCCTAATGTTCGGAACGTTCTGCAGTGTGAAGCGAAAGGCATGACCGTGTGTGTTAACGCAGACCCCGATAAAGGGAGGCGCCCGCTTCGTCTTCACCTGGGAGCGCGGCTGCTTTTGCGGTTTCTGCTTCTCCATCCCATCCTTTTCCGACCCGGCTCGGCTTTGCGCAGGGCCGGGATTCTGCGGCAAACAGTCGTTCTAGACAAAGGGCAGAGAGCCGCGCTCGCGTCCTGGCCAGGCCCTGAGTGGGCAACCCACGCCGGCCAAGGTGACGGCCCTCCCCAGCCTTGGTGTCCGCAGCAGCCTTTCCCCGCCATCCAGCCGCCCCTCCTAGAGTGCCTTCCTCCAAGGCTTGCCGGGAAGCCGGACTCTTCGTGGCCAGGCCCCTGGGCGCCGGGACATGTTTCCGGGGACCAGTCTCAGCAGCGCACCAGCCGGAAGCGTCCTTGTGGCGGAAGGAGAGGCTCTGGAAGCAGCCGGTGGTGAAAGGAGCGTGGCGGGCAAAGATGATTCAGGCGATTCTGGTTTTTAATAACCATGGGAAGCCGCGGCTGGTCCGCTTCTACCAGCGTTTCGTGAGTGCGCAGCTTCGTCACGTCCTTTCAGGGCGCCTGCGCCCGCTTCCCTTTTTTGGGGCCATACGGTGCTCGCGGGCACAGCCCGCTGACCTCGGGGTCTGGCAACATGAGTGACCCCAGACTCAGCCTTCCGCGGACGGCAAGTCCCGGAAGGACTCTTCCAGTCTCGGGCCTTGGGTCCCTTGCCCCGCTTCACCGGCTCTTTCCTCCCTCTTCCTGGACCCCGACATTTCTGTGCCATTCTGGGACACTTCTCCCAGAGTCTCGGGGCACTTTAAATGGTTGTTGGGGGTGTGCCTCTTTGACAGCTTGAACGAAGTCTTACAAATCTTGTTGGTTGCTAAACGCACAGTTTCCCGAGGAGAAAGAAATATGCAGGTTTTTAATGGTTTTGCTTTAGCCAGAGGATTTGAAAAATGCTTTCTTGGAATTACTT
>SJYX01002690.1:0-11154 GCA_006410675.1 Oreotragus oreotragus | reverse complement strand
CTTCCTGACTCAGGAATTGAACCCAGGTATCTTGCATTGCAGGCAGATTCTTTACTTTCGGAGCCATCAGAAACATACAGATCTCAAGTGAACTGTCGAAACCCGACACATTCTACATATATTGCACGTGAAACCCTGTGGCCCATCTCCTCCTGTACTGCTAGAACCTGCATGGGTGGAGGACAGGGAGCGGGCCCTGATGGGGCATGAAGAAGGCTCCAGTTTCAGCGAGCCTGGCCCAGCTCAATGTCTCCCTGACCTTTGTTCTCCCCTCTCTCCCTTTTTCTTCTGCTAAAAATGCAGATGCAGAGATGGATGGTCGGCTTCCCGAAGTCATCAATCTGCACATGTATAGTCTGCTTCTGCAGATACCAGGCCCAGCATTTTTACCACCAAGAACAGTACAGGTTAGTCTCATTAGAGACAAGGATCTGCACAGGAACAGGGAAGGGCCATGTGCTAGATGAGAGCCTAGTCCTTGTCCTGCTACATCCTCAGCTGTGTGATCTTGCTTCTGTCCTTCTGTGTTTCTGGGTTTCAGTTTGCCCATCTAAGCAGTAAATATTTCATGCTCAGTGATCTCTGTGTTCCTGTCCCTCCCACCTTGTATTCTATGATTCTGCTGAATCTATCATTTTGGCTGTCTCTTATACACATCTTGTTCAACTCTTTGCGACCCCGTGGACTATAGCCCTCCAGGCTCCCCTGTCCATGGGGTTCTCCAGGGAAGAATATTGGAATGGGTCACTATTTCCTTTTCCAGAGGATCTTCCCATACCAGGGGTGAACCATCTTCTGCACTGGCAAGCAAATTCTTTTCCACTGAACCACCAGGGACGCCCTCATTGGGGATATTGGCCTATAATTTTCTTTTCTTATGGTGTCCTTGTTTAGTTTTGGTATCATGGTGATACTGGCCTTGAAAATTGTGTTTGGAAATGCTGCCTCCTCTTCTATTTTTTTCAGAAGAGTTGGAGAAGGATTGATAATTATTTGTTAAACATTTGATTAAATTTACTATTAAAGCCATCTGGCCCTAGGCTTTGTTTTTTCTGGAGTTTTTGATTCATGATCTGATCTTCTTACTGTAATTTATCTATTCAAATTGTATATTTCTTTATGGTTCAGTCTTGGTAGACTGTATATTTATGGGAATTAATCTATTTTTTCTTTGTTGTCCTATTTGTTGGCATATAATTGTATGGTAGTCTCTTATGATTTTGTATTTTTATCTATCAGTTATAATATCTCCTTTTTTCTAGTTTTATTTGAGTCATCTTTCTGGGAAGCCATTAAGGTTTGTCTATTTTTTAGAAAGTCAGCTTTTAGATTCATTGACCTTTCCTATTGTCTTCTTTGTCTTTCATTGTTTTGCCCTCTTGATCTATGTAATTTCCTTCCTTCTGCTAACTTTTGGCTTACTTTGTTCTTTGTTTTTTATTCCTTGAGGTGCAGAGTTAGGTATCAGCTGGGCCTTGATTGACTGGAGCTAGGAAATTTCTACCCCTGTTAGGTCAGAAACATTCCAGTTTGCCTCAGGCCTCATCAGTTCAGTTCAGTTCAGTTTATTCACTCAGTCATGTCTGACTCTTTGCAACCCCATGGACTGCAGCATGCCAGGCTTCCCTGTCCATCGCCAACCCCTGGAGATTGTTCAAACTCACGTCCATAGAGTCAGTGATGCCATCCAACCATCTCATCCTCTGTCATCCCCTTCTCCTCCTGCCTTCAATTTCCCCAGTATCAGAATCTTTTGTAAGGGATCAGTTCTTCGCATCAGGCCTCATCACTCTACTGTTTTTCTAAAGGTCAGTAGTCAGTAAAACTATGCCTAGTATATTGTTTTTTCCCAGCTGACTTTATTCCATTGCTTTTCTGGCTGGATCTTTTAGGCATCTGAATATGAACCCCTTGGCTTAGAGTATGCATGGGGAATAGTTCATTTTGGTTGGAGGTTAGAGAACATGCAGGTGAGTAGTGAGAAAGAAAACTGGAAAGGCAGCTTATGATGGAGAAAGGGAGACTCTTGAAACCAGCCATCACACTTGAGCTTTATTTTTTAGGCATAAGGAAGCCACTAAGGGATCTGAAACTCTTAACTGACATCCTAGCGTCCTGTCCTAGAACAGCTGCCTCCTGTTCATTTAAATGTTCTTTCCTTTTGTTGCATTTTCTCCCTACCATCTCTGTTCCCAACGGGGAGTGTTTTCAAAAGGCTAGACAGCTGTTTACATCTCCTTTTAAATGGAGGCATTGTGGTTCTTCCCTCCCTCTAAGGACATCTTGTAAATGGCTCTGTTTACAGTAGAGAGCCCTTGCGTCTCTGTCTGCTCCACCTCCCTGGGTGGAGGCTGGGGCAAATGAGACAGCAACACTTCACCCCACTGGTGTCCTCATTGATTCGCCGGGACTTGAGAGAGAGAAAAAAAAAAAAAGAAGAAAGGCCTTTGTTAGCTGTTGTCAAGCAGTGGCTTGGTTGAAATCCATTTGTGGAGCGACTGGCTTGTTTTATTCCTAGGCGAGGTCCTTGAATGTAACCTGGATGTGATGGAGAGAAGCTCTGGTAGAGAATCTTCTGGTCTTGGCTGTGTAGCTCATGAGCTCTGTGACCCTGTTCACCTTCACCTTGCTGAGCCCTCCTTTGCTCATCTATGAGATTAGACTAATCCTTGCCTCGTCTCCAGCACAGGGTCAACTTGAGGACCGAGTGGGAACATATACAAGAGCAGTACCAAGTGTTGCACAGACTAGTATGGTTACCACAAAGGTGGGATAATTGTTTCTGTGGAAAGAAATGGGTCCTGGTCCAGCACCTTAATTAAGGGGCTGAGATAATTCAAGCAGATGAATTCAAGAGGCTAGAAAAACCCTTTAGGGCAGTATACCGCTGCTAACTCAAATTTGGTGGTCCTGGTTAAAATGCAGACCTGGAGGAGGGCATGGCTACTCACTCCAGTGTTTCTGCCTGGAGCATCCCATGGACAGAGGAGCCTGGCGGGCTACAGCCCATAGGGTCTCAAAGAGTCGGATATGACTGAGCACGCAGGCTAAGTGTATAACAAAAAGGTGCTTAAATTCACGGACTCTACCCAATGGCTTTATTTTTGGATCACCCCTTTCTGTGTGACAATAAGCCTTATTTTATTTTTTTTGCAAAGCAAGCATCTTAACAACAGTATCTATGCCATGAATTTATTGTGAGAGTTAAAGAAGGCAGTATAAGTCAAGCCCTGAGCAAGGTCATGCCTGGCCTATTGTAGGTGTCAAATGAAACCTGCTATTGTGAATGGTTCTTGGCTGCCATGGAGGGGAGTGAAGGGGTGCAGGCCTGCTGGGGAGCAAACCAGAGAAATAGAGCCCCTGACCTTGTGAGGGTATATAATGCAGGGTATATAGTTCCTGGGAGTAAGGGGAAGGACACAGCCCCAGGAGATGAAAGGTAGGGAATTCAGATGTCACCATATCCAGGGTGTTGTCTGGGAACACTGTAGAGGTGATAGACCAGTGAAGTTTAACTCATTTCCTCTCGTCTCAGCAGGCGCTTCCTACCCTTGATGAGGAGGAGGCAACAGTCTCTGGGGAGAAGCATCTGCAGTGGCTTGGTGCTGAGGGATGCAGGAGGCTGGCTGCACAGGCAAGTGATGTCAAGCTGGTTGCGGCAGGCACTGGGATTGTGGCGGCTTAGGCTTGCTAGTGGCTGTTTGTGGAAAGCATTATCACTTGCTTATTTTTTTTTTTTAAGTCTTTATTGAATTTGTTACAACATCACCTCTTTTGTTTTATGTTCTGGTGTTTTGGCCTGTAGGGGCATGTGGGATATTAGCTCCCAGACCAGGGGTCGAGCTTGCACCCCCTGCATTGGAAAGTGAAGTCTTAACCACTGGACCACCAGGGAAGTCCCCTATCGCTTGCACTTTTACTGCCAGCCTCCCAGACATTCGCACTACAGAGCTTGTCCCTTTGCCTAGAATCTCCCTCCCTTCTTCCTTGGTCTGTCAGAAACATGCGCTTGTGCTTAGTCACTCAGTCCTGTCCAGCTCTTTGCAACCCCTTGGAGCCCACCAGGCTCCTCTGTCCATGGGGATTCTCCAGGCAAGCCTACTGGAATGGGCAGACATTCCCTTCTCCAAGGGATCTTCCTGACTCAGGAATTGAACCCAGGTATCTTGCATTGCAGGCAGATTCTTTACTTTCGGAGCCATCAGAAACATACAGATCTCAAGTGAACTGTCGAAACCCGACACATTCTACATATATTGCACGTGAAACCCTGTGGCCCATCTCCTCCTGTACTGCTAGAACCTGCATGGGTGGAGGACAGGGAGCGGGCCCTGATGGGGCATGAAGAAGGCTCCAGTTTCAGCGAGCCTGGCCCAGCTCAATGTCTCCCTGACCTTTGTTCTCCCCTCTCTCCCTTTTTCTTCTGCTAAAAATGCAGATGCAGAGATGGATGGTCGGCTTCCCGAAGTCATCAATCTGCACATGTATAGTCTGCTTCTGCAGATACCAGGCCCAGCATTTTTACCACCAAGAACAGTACAGGTTAGTCTCATTAGAGACAAGGATCTGCACAGGAACAGGGAAGGGCCATGTGCTAGATGAGAGCCTAGTCCTTGTCCTGCTACATCCTCAGCTGTGTGATCTTGCTTCTGTCCTTCTGTGTTTCTGGGTTTCAGTTTGCCCATCTAAGCAGTAAATATTTCATGCTCAGTGATCTCTGTGTTCCTGTCCCTCCCACCTTGTATTCTATGATTCTGCTGAATCTATCATTTTGGTTTCCCCTAACCCCTTCACCCTCTCTTCAGAATGAAGCACTCTTGGTAACAGCTCATATTGCGATGCCTTTCATCCGTACCTGCTAATGCAGTGTCTGTAGCTCCCAGCAAGGCCCTTCAAGCTATTTCAGAGGGCCCCCAGGGAGAGTCCCATATGTGCTAGCAAATAAATCTGGTCAGCCACTATCTGACATCTGCCATCTCCCCCTTGTGGATGCTCTGCGATGTTCATAGCTGATGCTCTGCTGTAACTGGTTGGGGCTAGTTGCTTCACCAGTTTCCCCAGTGCCCAGAGGTGAGCCACCCCCTGCCAAGCCCTGGTGCTTCCTCAGACCCCTGTGGCCTGCAAGGGAGCCATGTGCTGTCACTGCTCCCGCCGTGCCCTGTCAGACCCTGAGACCGTGGAATCAAGTCTTACTTCTGTTAGTCAATTCTGCTTTGTTAGTAGATTTGTCCACCAGTGTAGTGAATGTAGCAAGCATCTAAGGAGCTGTCCCTGTGTGGGATTTGGGGGCAAAGTGGGGGAAAATGCACCTTTTATGTTGCTTTGTTTCCCAGTGGCTCATGGAGCTTTTAGTGAGAATTCTGTTTGTTTGCCCTCTAGATACAAACCTGTAAGAAGCTGGGCTGAGGAAAAATTGGAGTGTGAGATATTGCAGTGAATATTCTCTCCTCTAATAATAAAGGCTTGGCATTACTTGGACTTCCAGTAAGAAAGCATTTGGTTAAGAAAGAACACAGATTTGGAGTATTCTCACTTGGAGTTTGCTTAGGGCATGCAGGGATGTCTACACTGTGTTCAGACCATATCCTTCATTCCTCATGGCTCCCAAGGGAGTTGTGACAATGGACTGTGGTAAGTGGAAAACAGGCCTCATTTTAACTCAGTGCAGAATGCTAGCAAAGGGTGAGAGTACACAGGAGTCCGAGGTCTAGAGGGAACTTGTACTTCTTGCTCTTCAAACCTGAATCTTGAGATCTGTCTGCCTGCACCGATACTCTGACTACCCAGACGCATATACAATATGAAACAGTATGAGAGGTGAAGGACCTTGTCCCGAGCACTCACCATAGTACTTGGTATGGAGCAGGCAGACAATCAGTATGTAATGGCTGATTGAATGAGGAACTAAATATAGGGAGGAAGAGAGAGAAGAGATTGAGAGAGCTGGGCTCAAGACAAATCAAGTATGTCTTCTTGTCAGGCTGATAAGAACCACTCATTCTTTTCTCTTGGACTGGGTCTGATTCCCAGACTTCCCTTTGTAGGTGACTGATCTTCAGCACATATACACATGGCGTGTTCCTTCCTCCCCCAGTGGTAGCAGTGGGAATGCACAGTCCTCGCTTCTTCTGGAAATGTGTTAAGTAAACCCAGGATTAAGAATGGTGCTGGTGATTTTTGTAAATGACATCACCTACTCACAAGTCCTATTAGCTTGTCATGTATAGCTAAAGTTTCTCTGTCCTTTAAGATTAGGGATTAATTGGGACAGAAGCCACAGAAAGACAGAAGAATTTCATTCAAACATAAAGCAGTGATTTTTAAGATCAGGTAGGTGATCCTAAAGTAGTGAGTTCCCTATTAGAGTAAGTATTTAATTAGAGGATGAATGACTACCTGGTGAGAATATTATGGAAGATTCAAGCACCAAAAGGGAACTAAACTGGTCTCTATGTCTTTTAAAATTACTGGGAGTCTAGGTTTCTTAGTTTCTTATATACTATTCTCCTGATAAGTATATAAGGGTATATCATTCAAACCCATGGCTTAGACTTCTTCCTTCAGCTTGATACAAAGATGGGAAGGAAGAAGAAATCCTTTGTGGCCATCAGGTCATCTAATAATCATGACTTATACTGACAAAAATGTGGTAAGGGAATTTTAGACCATCAATTTTAGCTCCCAGTCCCAGTTAGGTATAATTTTTCTTATTCATGCCAACTTCCCAGTGGAGACCCTCTCTTTGTTTTGATGGCCCCTCACTGGTGACCGATCATCAGTAAGATGGACTTTCTTCACATTAGACTGCAACGTTCACAGTAGGAGAGTCCACGTCTGTTTGATATATGGGTGCATCCTGAGTTCCTAGTGTGGAACGGGGTATGTGGTGGACAGATAATGAGTTGATTCAATCAACATATTGGTTGACTGTATACCAAGTTTCTCCATTTAAGTCTCAGTGTGCTAAATACTGTGAATTCAAGGACAGACATTTTCAGACCAATACCAGAGGTAGGAGAAATATTTCCCACTCTGTTTTAGTCCGAACATCAGCTTCATCTTAAGGCTGCTTGAGAGTCAAGTTATAACGAGAGATAAGCATGTAGTTGAATAGCTACTGAATCTTCTGAACTCAGGGTCCTATTGCATTTGATAGCAATATACATAATACATCAATACCTTAGGGTTTGTGTGGCTAACTGGTGAAGGGCTAATATTCCCAAATAGTGTGCATTTGAGAATATTAACTGAAGAGGAACCATTTATCCTAGGCTTATTAGGTAAGGAAGATAGAGAACTTTGCTGATGAGGCTAAGTTAGAAAGCTTAGGCTTCATTAAAATTCATTTGGGAACAACTTTCATAGCCAGGCAAAGTTGCCTTAAATTTGGCCAGCTTTTCTGCAAATGCATGTCTTTGATCCCAGAAGGATAGGCTGAGAGAGCATTAATGATTGCATGAACTCCATGCAAGCAAATGTTGACAATATAGAATATAACGTAGTAACTGTTTCTAGAGTTTTCCAGTCTCAGGTGAATCCTCCGTGCAGCTTAGTTACCCTTCCACATGTTCCAAATCATATTGCCTTTCTTGATATCTACAAGCTTATCTCATTCCATATAACTTTCTTCCTTCCTCCTTATCTCAGAGAAGAGAAATTCTTTCTCCTGGGCAAGGGTGATATCTTTGCCTGCCTTTCAGTATCAACCTTCATCACTCTCTTATAAACTTTTCTTCCTGTTATCCACTTTGTGGTCTTATCCTCAATTGCTGCCTCCAATTGCTGCCTCCATAATACTTGTGATTTTTCTTTAGTGTATAAATATCATCAATCCTATATTCCCCATGAGCTGCAGTTTGATTTGTTTCCTCCCCTTAATGGCCAATTTTCTTCAAAAGTAGACACTGGTTTTCAACATTTTTATCACAGCTCGTTCATGAGAACCCGATTACTCCCCTACCAATATCATGCTCTCTCCCCTCCCTCCACACACACTTAAATTGTTCCTCTTAACTGATAATAACATCTTTCCAGGTCCTACGGATACTATGGTCTTTTTCCTTCTCAGCCTCGTGGTGGCATTTACCACTGACCATCTCCCTTGGTTTCTGTAGCACTGCTGTTGGCGGGTTTTTCTCCTATCTCCCCAGAAGTCTTTCTTAAATAGGGATCCTTACCTGAGACACAGAATACAGAATATGGCCTTAGGAACTATTTACTCAATTCTCCCAAGGCCACATACATAATTAGTACCATCCTAGGTATCCAGGAGAGAAGTTACATCATTACACACGGTGGATGCTGTAGGGCATTGGAGTTTAACTTTCTCCATGTCTGAGAAAGAAGTGGCATCGTCGGCTCTCTTCACAAATTTCTTTTTTCTTCTTTCCCCACTCTGATCCCATTATTCTTCTAATTTTAAACACTCTTCCTGGGCGACCTTTTGTAAGCCTTTGGGAGAAACTATCAATTATAATTTCATGGCTCTGAAACAAAACTCAGACCCACACCTCTTGTGCTAATGGCCACATCCTTTTCTGTTTGTCTGCTAGACAGCTGTTTCTGTTTGTCTGCTAGACAGCTCCCCGTAGATATCTCACAACTCTCTCAGATGCAACATTCAGAACAGACTCATCATCTTTTCCCCACCCTTTCTTTTCCCCTGAATGGTATCATCATTTACCCAGATACCCAAGCTGTATCCAGAAGTCATTTAGATTCTTGATTCCATATATCCCCCCAGTGCAGTTTTTCACTAATTTCCTTAGTACTTGCTTCCTTGATAGCTTGTGATTTATTATCTTATTCTGAATGTAATTCAGGCCCATCATGCTTAGATTTCAATCAGGTAGAAGCTTCCTAAGGATCTCCTTGTTTCAAAGTACCCTTCTTTCCTCCCTCTCACTGCTAATAACCACAGAACTGTTAATGTATATTCAAATATGGTTATCCCTCTTCCTGCTTAAATAATTCCAAGGTTATCCTTCAACCCACAATGACTTTAATCTGTCAGATGTATTGCGAATCCCTTTCCTAGTAGGCAAGTTTCTCTACAATTGACCTTTGCCCCTTGTGTGATGTCATTGTCTTCCCACACAGCATTTATCCCAACCATCTCATACACTTACCCGTTCTGGCCTTTCCCTGGGATACCTGTCATTCTATCTATCTATCATCTATCTATATGTATAACATAAGATTTGCCCTCTTAACGAACTTTAAAATGTACAATGTGTTATTACTGAGTTGTTTTTCAGTCACTCAGTTCTGTCTGAGTCTTTGTAGCCCCATGGACTGCTGCATGCCAGGCTTCTTTGTCCCTCACTATCTCCCGGAATTTGTTCAAACTCATGTCCATTGAGTTGGTGATGCCATCCAGCCATCTCATCCTCTGTTGCCCTCTTCTTCTCCTGCCCTCAATATTTCTCAGCATCAGGGTGTTTTCCAATGAGTCAGCTCTTTCGATCAGGTGACCAGAGTATTGCAGCTTCAGCTTCAGCACCAGGTACCGTTTTGTATGGCAGATTTCTAGGGTTTATTCTTCTTGCTTGACTGAAACTTTAAGCTAGTTGACTCGTAACTCCTCATTTCTCCCTCTCCCCAGACCCTGACAACCACCATTCCTTTTTTCTTTTTTTTTTTTTTTGGCGGTACTGCATAACTTGCAGGCTTCCAGTTCCCTGACCAGAGATTAAATCTGCGCCCTCAGCAGTGAAAGCATGGAGTCCAAACCACTGAACTGACAGGGAATTCCCACAATTTCGTTCTTTGATTCCATACATTTAACTATTTTAGAAANCCACCATTCCTTTTTTCTTTTTTTTTTTTTTTGGCGGTACTGCATAACTTGCAGGCTTCCAGTTCCCTGACCAGAGATTAAATCTGCGCCCTCAGCAGTGAAAGCATGGAGTCCAAACCACTGAACTGACAGGGAATTCCCACAATTTCGTTCTTTGATTCCATACATTTAACTATTTTAGAAACTTCATATAAATGCAACTAATCTTTATATAAACCAGACATTATATTAATATGTCCGCTTTATATTAATCTTACTCTGTCCAGTTTATTTAACGAATCCGTATTGTCATATATTGCCGAATTATTTTCTTTTCAAAGGTTGCATAATATTCTATATTTTGCATATATTTCATTTTCTTTATTTTTCTGTTGATAGACAGTTGTTTCCATGTCCTAGGACTGTTGTGACTAATGCTGCAATGAACATGAGGATGCAGATATCTCTTTGAGGTATTGATTTTATTTCCTTCAAACATATATACACAGAGGTAGAGTTGCTGTATCATATGGCCATTCTATTTTCAAATTTCTGAGGAACTTCCAAACTGTTTGCTACAGATGTTGTACCACCTTAAGTTGCAACCAACAGTGTACAGCAGTTCCCTTTTTCTGTTAACATGTATACTTGTAAGCCTGTAGTTTTCTCGTAGTATCTTTGTCTGACTTTGTTTTTGTTATTCAGTCCTGAGTCAAGTCTGACTCTTTGAGACCCTGTGGACTGCAGCACTCCAGGCTTCCCTGTCCTTCACTATCTCCCAGAGTTTGTTCAAACTCATGTCCATTGAGCTGATGACGCCATCCAACTGTTTCATCCTCCGTTGTCTACTCACTCTGCCTTCAGTCTTTCCCAGCATCAGGATCTTTTCCAATAAGATGACTCTTCTCATCAGGTGGTCAAAGTATTGGAGCTGCAGCTTCAGCATCAGTTCTTCCAGTGAATATTCAGGGCTGATTTCCTTTAGGATTGACTGGTTGGATCTCCTTGCTGCCCAAGAGATTCTCAAGAGTCTTCTCTAGCACCATGGTTTGAAAGCATCAATTCTTTGGCATGCAGCCATCTTTATGGTCCAACTCTCACATCCATACATGACTACTGGAAAAACCATAGCTATGACTATATGGGCCTTTGCTACTGAAGTGATCTCTCTGCTTTTAAATATGTGGTCTAGGTTTGTCATAGCTATTTTTCCAAGGAGCAAGCATCTTTTAATTTCATGGCTGCAGTGATTTTGGAGCCCAGGAAAATAAAGTCTGTCATTGTTTCCATTTTTTCTTCATCTATTTGCATGAAGTGATGGGACCAGATGGCATGATCTTAGCTTTTTGAATGTTGAGTTTTAAGCCAGCTTTTTT
>SJYX01002689.1:38644-56693 GCA_006410675.1 Oreotragus oreotragus | reverse complement strand
TTTCTTAGTTTTAGCACCATTTCTGTTAAATAAACTCTAATATTTATTTGGATTTCATCAGTTTTTCCATTAATGTCCTCTTTCTGTTACAGAATCCATCTCTGGCTTCCACATTGCATTGAATTACCATATCCATCCAATCTCCACTAGTCTCCCACCCTGTATGTAACAACAGTATTTTAACCTCTTCTACTTAAATTTATAGTCATATTTCTCAGTCATATTTCTACAGTTTACCATCAAGTAATTGAATTATGTAATTACAATAAAAAGAACCACTAGAATAAAGAGGTTTGGAAACAGCACAACTCTTCTTAATAGGGACTCTTCTCTGTGGTGGGAAGAATTGCCCAGAGAAACCAGAGAACAACCTTTCAGCTGCAAACTTGCAGCACGCTGTAGGAATCGGGTAGGAGGAATAGAAAAGAACGTCGACTTGGGAAGTCCATTAATGGAGTGTTTTTTGTATTTCCCATTCCAGAAAAAAAATGAAATTAATGTATCCGCGGTACATTATGTGTACAGAATTCCATCCTTTGGAGTGTGTAGGGCAGGCCTAAGTAGTAGAGAAGAGAGGTCTCCAAGTAAGAAGAGTGTGGTCAGGATCGCCCAGCCAGGCCTGCAACTTGAGTTCTTTGATTGCCAAGCCAGCGCTCAAGCTTCGTTACCATAAACTCATGTCAGGTCAAAACCTTTTCTTCACAGAAATAGATTTGTGGGTGGTTTTGTGAATATCAAAATATTTTCCTGCTCAAGTAAATTGTGTATTTTGGACCTTCTGGAAGAGTCACAATTCACAAATGGATTCTTTTGGTGTCAGACAACCAAGTGAGTGAAGTCAGAGGAAGACCTCTCTAACTCCAGGAAAGGGGATTGGAATTTTTGCCAGTCTCCATCATATCTCTTCCAGATTTCTTCCCAGATTTCTGGGCCTCGATGTGGCCCATAGGCAGCCAGGGGTCATGGACTAATGACTCTCCTTTTTAGGTAACCCATGCAAAGATCAGTTAACCCCCTGGACATCAGCAGCCCTGGTTGCTATCCGCTCGTGCCACTTAATAACCTGACCTCCATCTGGCCTCCCCTGACCTTCTATTTCTCCATTCAGAAGGAAGCAGTGGCACGGGTGTGTTTAGCTTTCATGGACCTGTTCCTTCCCTTTTACAAAGCGTTTTCACAGGCACTCTGCATTGTTTCCAGAACTTTGCTACACCGACATCTCTTGTTTCACATGCCCCTTTATTGTGCTTTGCAGATACTGCGCTTTCTGCAGATTGAAGTTTTGTGGCCATTTTTGTGCCACTTTTGCAATAGCATTTGCTTGACTTCATGTCTCTGTGTTACATTTTGGTAGTTCCCACAATATGTCAAACTTTTTCATTTTTATTATATTTCTTATGGTGATCTTTGAGCAGTGATTTTTGATGTTTGTTTTGGGGCGCCATGAACCATGTCCATATAAGACAGGAACTTAATAAATGTTCTGTGTGTTCTCACTGCTCCAACCAGATGTTCCCCATCTCATTCCCTCTCCTTGGGCCTCCGTGTTCCCTGAGACACAACAATATTGAAGTTAGGCCAATCAATGACTCCTCAATATCCTCTAAGTGTTCAAGTGGAAGGATGAATCTCTCTAACTCCATAGCTAGCAGTAGTTAAGCTTAGTGAGGAAGGCATGTCAAAAGTCAAGATGTGCCTGAAGGTAGGTCTCTTGCACCCAACAGTTAGCCAACTTGTAAATGCAAAGGAAAATTTCCTGAAGGAAATTGAAAGTGCTGCTCCAGTGAACACACAGATAATAAGAAAGTGAGAACCTTATTGCGCATAGGGAGAGAGTTTTAGTGGTTTGAGTAGAAGATCAGTCACAGCATTCCCTTAAGCCAAAGCCCAACCCAGACCAACGACCTGACTGTTTTCAGTTCTACGAAGGCTGAAAGAAGTGAGGAAAGAGAAGAGTTTAAAGCCAGCAGGGGTTGGTTCATGAAGAAGCCATCTCTGTGACATTAAAGTACAACAGGAAGCAGCAAGTGCTGATGTAGAAGCTACAGCAAGTTATCTGGAAGACTTCGCTAAGATCATTAATGAAGGAGGCTGCACTAAATAACAGATTTTCAGTGTAGATGGAACAGCCTTCTATTTGAAGATGCGACTAGGACTTTCATAACTAGAGAGAAGTCAGTGCCTGGTTTCAAAGCTTCAAAGGACAAGTCTCTTGTTAGGGACGAATGCAGGTGATGACTTTAATTTGAAGCCTGTGCTCATTTGCCATTCCCTAAATCCTGGGCCCCTTAAAAATTGTGCCGATTGTACCTTGCCTTTATTCAATGAGTGGAACAATAAAACCCTGATGACCGCACATCTGTTTACAACATGATTTAATGAATATTTTAAGCCCACTGTTGAGACCTACTGCTCAGAGAAAGATTCCATTCAAAATACTACTGCTCATGGACAATGCACCTGGTCGCCCAAAAGCTCTGATGGAGATGTACAATGAGATACATGTTTTCTTACCTATTAACACAACACTCATTCTGATCAAGGAATAATTACAAGTGTTACCATTTAAGAAATAGATTTCATAACACAGATGCCATAGATAGTGATTCCTCTGACGGATCTGGGCATAGTCAATTCAAAACCTCTGGAAAGGAATCATTCTAGATGCCCTTAAGAACGTTGGTGACTCATGGTTAGGGTACCAAATGTTGACCTGAGCAGGAGTTTGGAAAAAGATGATTCCATTTCTCATGGATGACTTTGAGAGGTTCAAGATGTCAGTGGAGGACGTCACTGCAGTTGTGGTAGAAACAGCAAGAGAACTAGAATTAAAGAAGTGAAGCCTGAAGATCTGCCTGAATTGCTGCAGGCTCATGGTAAAACGGGCAATCTCATAGCAAATCTCATGGGCTTCCCTGGTGGCTCAGTTGGTAAAGAATCCACCTGCCATGCAGGAGACCCCAGTTCAGTTCTGGGTCAGGACGATCCCCTGGAGAAGGGATAGGCTACCCACTCCAGTATTCTTGGGCTTCCTCGTGGCTCAGTTGGTAAAACATCTGCCTGCAATATGGGAGACCTGGGTTCGATCCTGAAGTTGGGAAGATCCCTTGGAGAAGGGAACAGCTACCTACTCCATTATTCTGGCCTGGAGAATCCCATGCATTGTATAGTCCATGGGGTTGCAAAGAGTCAGACACAACTGAGTGACTTTCACTTTCACTTCTTCATTTTTTCTTGGTGAAACTTTAACCCATGAATTCCTTCTTCTGGATGAGCAAAGAAAGTGTTTTCTTGAGATGGAGTCTACTCCTAGTGAAATTGCTGTGAATGTTATTGAAATGACAACAAAGGATTTGCAATATGACAGAAGCCTAGTTGACAAAGTAGCAGCATGGCCTTAGAGGATTGACTCCGATTTTGAAAGAAATTCTTTTGTGAGTAAAATGCTATCAAACAGCATTGCATGCTACAGAAGAATTGTTTCAGGTGTAGTGCCATTCCACACTTACTAGACTACAGTATACTATGTAAACATAATTTAAATTTGTACTGGGAAACCAAAAAAATTTTGTGACTCATTTTATTGTGATATTAGCTTTATTGCAGTGATCTGGAACTGAGCTTGTAGTATCTCTGATGTACACCTGTAGATGGTTAGTGTAGGAGACAGGATAGCACAAAGCCAGCAGATCTGACACCCCTGAGTTCAGATTCTGGCACAGCCACTTAACATTTGTATGACTTTACCTACCATCACCCAAGTAAACGGCAACAATGGCAGGGCCAAACTCATGGAGTTCTTATGATGAGTAAAACGAGATAACAGGCATGAAACAGGCTGAAGTTCAAGACACTCTTGACCATTAAGGGCCATTTGTTTTTCATCATGTAGGTTGAAAGCTTGATAGTTTTCATGGATTACTGGGTGCAGAAATAAAAGACAATTACGTCCAAATCGGTGTAGATAACCAGGCACTGTTAGACCAGTAATTTTCCTTGTGCTGTAACTTACAGAAAGAGAAAAATCTAAGGAAAATCTATAATGGCTAATATGCCAAAACAGCTGATTTTTACTATGTTTTTAAACTGTTTCTCTTGACTATTTTGATGGCCTTTAAAAACACCATCAAATCTCCAGGTATTCAAAAAGAAAAAATTCTCTAAAATGTGAGAACGGCCTTGTTTGACCTTTTCCGTCAGTTCATTTGTTCAGCAAATATTTATTCAAAGCACTGAGTTAGCTGCTGATTTTAAATAAACTCACTGAAACATCAACTCATTGGTAAACACATTTTAAGAACAAGTGTTACCCTCATTTTCTAGAGGAGAAATTTATTCCTGCTTATTCTTCTGATTTCTCTTCTGCCTAGGAGCAGGAATCTGTTCCTAAGGACAGTGATTAAACTTTCCTGGTGTCTGACAGAGGTGAGACGTGAGCAGAGTTTGATGTTCCATAGATTCACAAAACCCTTCCTGATTATGATATTGTAAAAAGAATCAACAGATATTTCCTATGATAACTTCTGTTCAAGGCACTATACCTTGAAATTACAAATACCTCATTTGTTGTTGCAATGCAGGAAACACTTCCCGTGAATTCCCTAAACCTGCCCCCAGTATTGAGTGTTTTAAGCTGACGATGAAGCTTTTTAATTATATAAGTTTCAGGTGTACAGCATTATACACTCTCCAGTGAGCATCATCACAAATCTAGTTATTATACCATACATCACCATGCTATTGATCCCCTTCACTTATTTCCCCTCCTTTCTGCTCCCTTCCCCTTTAATAATCATTAATCTGATCTCTGTATTATGAGTTTGTTTTTTTTATTTTGATCGCTCAGTTTTGTTGGTTTGTTTTTTAAGATTCCACATATGGGTGAAATCCTAAGGTGTTTGTCTGATTTCTTTTCACTTAGTGTGATATCCTCAAGGTCCATCCATATTGTTGCAAGTAGCAGAATTTCTTTCTTTTTTATGGCTGAGTTATATTCTTTGTGTGTGTGTGTTTATGTGCGCACGCATGTATTACATCTTCTTTATCTTTTCATCGATTGATGGACACTTAGACTGTTTCCATGTCTTAGCTGTTGTAAATAATGCTGCCATAAGTATCAGTTCAGTTCGGTTCAGTTGCTCAGTCATGTCCGACTCTTTGCAACCCCATGAATTGCAGCACGCCAGGCCTCCCTGTCCATCACCAACTCCCAGAGTTCACTCAGACTCACGTCCATCGAATTGGTGATGCCATCCAGCCATCTCATCCTCAGTCGTCCCCTTCTTCTGCCCCCAATCCCTCTCAGCATCAGAGTCTTTTCCAATGAGTCATCTCTTCGCATGAGGTGGCCAAAGTACTGGAGTTTCAGCTTTAGCATCATTCCTTCCAAAGAAATCCCAGGGTTGATCTCCTTCAGAATGGACTGGTTGGATCTCTTTGCAGTCCAAGGGACTCTCAAGAGTCTTCTCCAACACCACAGTTCAAAAGCATCAATTCTTTGGTGCTCAGCCTTCTTCACAGTCCAACTCTCACATCCATACATGAGCACTGGAAAAACCATAGCCTTGACTAGACGGACCTTTGATCGTCCCCTTCTCCTCCTGCCCTCAATCCCTCCCAGCATCAGAGTCTTTTCCAATGAGTCAACTCTTCTCATGAGGTGGCCAAAGTACTGAAGTTTCATCTTTAGCATCCTTCCTTCCAAAGAAATCTCAGGGTTGATCTCCTTCAGAATGGACTGGTTGGATCTCCTTGCAGTCCAAGGGACTCTCAAGAGTCTTCTCCAACACCACACTTCAAAAGCATCAATTCTTTGGCGCTTAGCCTTCTTCACAGTCCAACTCTCACATCCATACATGACCACTGGAAAAACCATAGCCTTGACTAGACAGACCTTAGTCTGCAAAGTAAAGTCTCTGCTTTTGAATATACTATCTAGGTTGGTCATAACTTCTTCCAAGCGTCTTCTAATTTCATGGCTACAGTCACCATCTGCAGTGATTTTGGAGCCTGATAAAGTCTGCCTCTGTTTCCACTGTTTCCCCGTCTATTTCCCATGAAGTGATGGGACCGGATGCCATGATCTTCATTTTCTGAATGTTGAGCTTTAAGCCAACTTTTTCAGTCTCCACTTTCACTTTCATCAAGAAGCTTTTTAGCTCCTCTTCACTTTCTGCCATGAGGGTGGTATCATCTGCATATCTGAGGTTGTTGATATTTCTCCCGGCAATCTTGATTCCAGCTTGTGTTTCTTCCAGTCCAGCGTTTCTCATGATGTACTCTGCATATAAGTTAAATAAGCTTATCCTTAACCCACCCCATAGAATACATAAATGAATAAATGCATCTATATCACACTTTAACACCAAAGGACATCTTGGTGGATTAGAATAATTTACAAGGTGAATTACAAGTCCACATAAAGATGGACCAAGTAAATAAGACGTTATCCACCAAGAGATAAGGGTAATATGCAGAGCATTCAGGATGACGTAGTCACTGTGCTGAAGCAATGAGTTTAATTCACAAATGCCGGAAATTAAAGCAGAAAGAGAAACACATCTTCTAACTCATGTCCGATGAAGAGAGTTATATATTTTCTTTTATATGATTTCAGAAAAATGTTGTTTCAGGAACTATGCATTTATAGCTATAGGATCCTACATTCCCTGGGGGCTGGGGAGTGACAGTGGAAAGAGAAATTTTCAAACAGTAAAAGCCACATTGAATAAATTATAAGCCCCTATGGATCAGAGACTACTTTTTCCTTGCCCCCAGCCTCCTCTTGTATCTTCTCCTTTAGTGGGAAGTCTTGCCCTGGAAACTGCGACTCTGCCATTTCTCCCTGGGGTCTGGAATCTCTTGAGTGCTGGTCCCTGGAGAAGAGAGAAGGCACTAAGGCCAAGCAATTGGGGGAATAAGAATTAAAATCCTTAAAGTGGTGAGGAAATTCTGTTAATCATCGAATTGTAACTTCTCAGTGGAAGAAGTCACTTGATCTTTTCAGCCAACTCTGGGAAAAGTAACACGTCTATTTAGTGTGACCTTAGATCCCCTCTTCATTCAGCAAAATCATTTCTCACCTTCCCAAAGAGCTTTGCTGGCTTGGAAAAAATCAGCTTCTAGATTGCTAGGAGCTTTGTAAACTTTTCTTTCTTCTCTTCACCCTAGTTCTTTGAGTTAAAATAAAAGTTACAGCCCTGGGAAGAAAAGACCATACATAAATGAGGTGACTCTGGCTGATGAAAGGAACTCTATAAATAAGGTGAAATTTGTGAAGTCACCATAATACCACACAGATTTGAAAGTATTTCAGACCTGATAATAATTTTAATTAAAAAACATTTCTAATTCATGGCATAATAAACATTTTTGGAAAACAGAAACACAAAAAAAGAAAATCTTATTACCAGGCTGCAATGACCACGATTAATATTTCAGGGTTTAGTTTTTCTCTTGAAAAGGAGCAGGACCTTATGGTCTTTGCTCCCTCATGTCCTCAGCCTGACTTTTGTCTGTAGAAAAATTTTAGTCGAAGAGTAAATTTAATCAGAGAAGTGAGAAAATGCAGAAAAGAAGGAAAACAGTCAAATGAGACCAAATAATACTTTATTTGTAAAGTCAAAATCCTTTAGTTCCTCCTCAAGGGCTACAGGTAATACTCTGAGCCCTATCCTTTGAGCTGTCTTATAGATACTGAATGGAGAAGGCAATGGCACCCCACTCCAGTACTCCTGCCTGGAAAATCCCATGGACAGAGGAGCCTGGTGGGCTGCAGTCCATGGGGTCGCTAGGAGTCAGACACGGCTGAGTGACTTCCCTTTCCCTTTATAGATACTGAAACCCCCACCAGGTGGAGAAGTTAATTACAAGGTGACCAGACTAGCCATGATGTCAGCTGCCACAAATCCAAAAACTGGCCTCAAAGAAATGGAAACAAACCGACCCTGGAACTGAAGATTAACTGTACTTAAAACAATCAGGATGATACTGATCAGACTACCGATGACCAGTTTCAAGATGACTGTCAGATCTGATTGTGCTTTTTCTGCATGTAGCCCACTCCCTCCATCTATGAAAGTCCTCGCCCGCTGATTGTCAGCAGGGGGAGCCAGCCTTTGGACAGGAGTCTCCCCCACCTCATTGCTGGCCTCTGAAATAAAGCCAACCTTTCTTTCCACCAGCCTGGCCTCTTTATTGGCCTTAGAACAGAGAGCAGCTGGACTCCACTTTTGCTAACAGGTTTTTGGTGCCCAACGTGAGGCTGCACTCTTGAGACAGCTGGCTCCCAGGATTTTCCCAAGAAGGGCCATTGGCCATGGTGATGTGCCAGGATGGTGGTGATGATCCTGCTGTTTGTGCTTCTCTGGCCTCGAGAGGGGGACTTGGGGGATATTCCTGGCAGCTGCCCAAAGCATTTGTTTCGGGAATCGTCTGTGTTTCTCCCAAGCTGAGCAGTGGCTGCCAATGTATGCCTTTCCTTGGAATGGAAACATGAATCTGAACAAGCTGATTAGCTCCAGGACTGAGTAAGTCCTTGGATGTGCACTCAGGGAAACCTCTCTTTTGAGCACGAAGTACTATTAGGCATTTTTGCCAGTTGGTTCTGATGTTGTCTGACCTTGAAGACTTGTTTGTGGGCACTGAGTGTCAGTCGGGCATTTTATTGGATCCAGTGTGGTGAGCAGCTGGACCCCACTTTTGGTAACACTCTGGGTCTCCCCGCCTCTGAAGATCTCTTCATCCCTGTTTGTCTCTTCCTACTTCTTCCTCCATCTTGCAAAACTGAGACATCATAAAGCATACAATGTCTATAACTTGTTTTTTTGTTTAACCATATATAAGAAACACTTTTTCCATTTTTAAACACAGACAGCCACAAGAGGATGATTCAGCTCAGAGCTCTTAATTTACGGCATGCTGACATACAGCTGCAGTCCTTCCATTCACAAATACTGACTGTGTGTGGGGGACCAGGCTCTGGGCTAGACCTTAATGTTATGAAAGAGAGCTGGTCTCATGGAGCTACAGTCCAGCAGGGAGGATGGACGCTAAATGAGCCATCACCAGTGGGGGGCAATCACATAAAGAGAGGTGCAAGCGTTCTCAGGGATATAGAGCAAGCACCAGGTCAGGGCAGAATGGCGGTAGCTCAGAACTCTGCACCCGAAGAGGTGACTCCCAGGCCTCACTGGCATCATGTCAAGGCCAAGCTGTCTTCCTGCTGAGTCTTCCCATGCATGAGACGCTCCTGGGTCATTCAGGCTGTGTTTTAAATAAAATGCCACTTGTCGAAGTCAGAGGATCACCCAGGTTCAGTGTGGGAAGAAATGGACCCTCTCCTACACCGCTGTGAGAATCTAAGCAGGTACACCCATCCTAGGAAAGCAGTTCAGTGACATGTATTTGAAATGTGTTCGGTCACTGAGTCACGTCTGACTCTGCGATTCCATGGGCTGCAGCCCCCTAAGCTCCTCTGTCCGTAGGGCTTCTTCAGGCAAGAATACTGGAGTAGGTTGCCACGCCTTCCTCCAGGGGGGCTTCACAACCCAGGGGTTGGACCCAGGCCTCCTGCATTGCAGGTGGATTCTTTACCGTCTGAGCCATCAGAGAAACCCTTGTATTTGAAATCCAAATAAGCTTGTATTTGAAATAACAAGCTTAAAATGGCCTGAGCTTTGATCCAGAAATTCCTTAGCAAGAATCTATCCTGAGAAATTGATGTGAAACTTAGACAGTTTTAGTTACAAAAAGTTCTTGGTACAAGTGCTAATACTAATGAGGGGGAAGCAAACTAACTTTTCATCACAATCAGAAAGGTAAAATAAATTACAGTCCTTTCATCCAGTGAGCTATTTTATGATAAATAGGAGTAGTTACTATTTGTTAAGCACTTATTATATAAGTTGTAGAACCTGTTCAAAGCTTTTGAAATATTATTCTCAAAGAATATGGAAATTATGGGAAATGCTTATTATATAAGGTTGAGAGGGAAATGGAAGTAAAAAAGATTTTATTTATACTCCAGTTTGGATTTTGTCATGCATTTATATGCACATAGAATGAAAAAAGACCAGAATGTTAATGATGGTGGGATTACACTGAGTGACTTCCCTTTCCCTTTATAGATACTGAAACCCCCACCAGGTGGAGAAGTTAATTACAAGGTGACCAGACTAGCCATGATGTCAGCTGCCACAAATCCAAAAACTGGCCTCAAAGAAATGGAAACAAACCGACCCTGGAACTGAAGATTAACTGTACTTAAAACAATCAGGATGATACTGATCAGACTACCGATGACCAGTTTCAAGATGACTGTCAGATCTGATTGTGCTTTTTCTGCATGTAGCCCACTCCCTCCATCTATGAAAGTCCTCGCCCGCTGATTGTCAGCAGGGGGAGCCAGCCTTTGGACAGGAGTCTCCCCCACCTCATTGCTGGCCTCTGAAATAAAGCCAACCTTTCTTTCCACCAGCCTGGCCTCTTTATTGGCCTTAGAACAGAGAGCAGCTGGACTCCACTTTTGCTAACAGGTTTTTGGTGCCCAACGTGAGGCTGCACTCTTGAGACAGCTGGCTCCCAGGATTTTCCCAAGAAGGGCCATTGGCCATGGTGATGTGCCAGGATGGTGGTGATGATCCTGCTGTTTGTGCTTCTCTGGCCTCGAGAGGGGGACTTGGGGGACATTCCTGGCAGCTGCCCAAAGCATTTGTTTCGGGAATCGTCTGTGTTTCTCCCAAGCTGAGCAGTGGCTGCCAATGTATGCCTTTCCTTGGAATGGAAACATGAATCTGAACAAGCTGATGAGCTCCAGGACTGAGTAAGTCCTTGGATGTGCACTCAGGGAAACCTCTCAGAATGTTAATGATGGTGGGATTACCAATGACTGATAATTTCTTTTCTTTTCTATATCTAAATTTTCTGTAATAAGGATCTATCAAACAAATTGATTTATTTTAAGGTGTACCATCTTTAAAAGCATATTCAAATGTTATTAATGACTCCTTTTGAACAATGCTTAAATATGAAAAAGAAAAAAAGGCTAAACTGTATCAGACACTTGTTAATCTGCCAGTGGCCCTACTTCCTAAGGAACTGTGGGTTTGCAGAGTGTTGCCCAGATTCACCTCTCCATGTGTCAGATCCTACCTGGGTCTCCTTAGACAATTAGGACTGGCTTTGGAGAGAATCAGGCTCCCTAGGTGACCCTAGTAGGAAAGAATCTGCCTGCCATTGCAGGAGACACAGAAACGTGGGTTTGATCCCTGGGTCAGGAAGATCCCCGGGAGAAGGGAATGACAACCCACTCCAGTATTCTTGCCTGAATAATATCATGGATAGAGGAGCCAGGTGACTGAAAACACACTTGGAGGGAATCTGGGCTTGAATCCTGATCCTGTCATTTAGTGGATAGACCCGAGGCAACAGCTTGCTTCCCTCTCAAATTTTGTTTCCTCATTTGTAAAAAGGGAATCTTGACATCTACCTCACGGAATTGCTATGAGGGCAGTCAGTACCCAGGAAGGGCAATGGTACTGGTGAGTGCCTGTACGTGCTGGCTTAGTGCTGGCTCTGAATCAGCAGTTACCCCCGGAAGGGCCCCACAGCTGCAGTTTATTGTGATTGGGTTTGCTGGTGAGACACACACAGAGGGTGTGCACTGCCGTCCTCCCGCGGGCTAGATTATGCTTAGCTGAGGGTTCCATTTCATGGATGACAGCTGTGGCACAACTGAGGCATGAGCCTCAATCTCCTGTGCTGCTGATGGGAGGCCTGATTCTGACAAACTGTCCTGTGTTCTCAGCACCTGTCACTCACGCTCTGTCAGAAGGAGCTGGACACTGCTCCAGGCACCAGCCCAAAAGAGGGGGAGAGGAACACTTTTTAGGCTACCCAGTCCCATTTGTTGTTGTTGTTTTTTCCTTTGAAAGGGGCTCAACACAGTACCACATAGAGCTAGCTATTTCAACAACGAAAGCATTAGGAAGTAATTTTTAACTTATATTTAAAAGGAATCCCTGAGAAGTAAAGGTTCTGAGGTTTGCAGAGAGACTAAATTAAAAAATGTAACATTCTGGCACTCTTTGCCAGAAGGGCTGTTGTAGAGATATTCTCCAGAGCCTATCTTAAGTAAAATCTCCTTTAAAGTTTTGTAAGATGTACTGAGTCCCTATTTTGTCAAATGCTTCTTCTTTGAGGGGGATTGGTTACCAAGCTGAGCATAAGGGACAGACACCCACACACTTACCATCATCTGTGTCAGGCACTTGAACTAAGGTGCCCTCCTGACTGCCCTCAAGCTTGTGGTCCACGGATAGCGCCTGATTCTTTTCACCGACACACCCCACTTTCCCCCTGCATTTGTGCAGAGGAGTTGCTCTACCTGCATTTATCCCAACCTGACATCTGAGTAGTGGTTTCTGACTTCCCACTTCTCCAATCTCACAGACCAGTTGAAACACAGAGAAAAGCCCAAATGGCAGCCATCCTAGATTTATGGATGTGTGGGCGTGTTAGTCCTAAAAATGAGAGCTCATGTCCGCGGGGGCTCTGCAGGCAAAGCAATAATTTCAAAGCTGGATATCAGCAGAAAAACTAATGAGACCATTTAAAACGTGTGTTAATGTGATATGAGTGTAAAATTAACAACCCTTTGATCGCTGAGTCACAAACACCCTCCTGAGGTCCATCTGGACATCACAGAGAGGACTGTCTCTCCGGGGCAGTGTGCCAGACAGGAGCGGGAAGGCACAGGAGCCTGGGGATGACCCAGCTGCATCTTAAAATTAATACTGTGTTAAATTAGCCCCCTCTGTAAGAGCTGTTTGGTTAAGAGCTGCCAGGACTGCTTGTGGGAGCAACAGCGGCTGGATGTGTGTGGAGTCCCGTTCGTCCTCCTGTGGTTAATCAGGGCCAAAAAATAATGGCAAAACTGCTGCCTTAGTAACCACTGTATCTACCACTTCCTGAGTGCTTGCTAAACACCAAGCTCGAAACCCTTTGTGTGCATTACCTTGATTAGTCCTTCTCACCCCACTGTGAGGTGAGCACTACTAGTGTTTTTTCACTTATTAAAATTATAGTTGATTTATAATATTGCGCTAGTTTCAGGCATATGGTACAGTGATTCAGTTGTCTGCTGGGTTTTGTTTTGTTTTGTTTTGTTTTTTGCAGATTATATTCCGTTGTAGGTTATTAAAAGATATTGAATATAATTCTCTGTGCTATACAGTAAATCCTTGTTGCTTATCTATTTTCTGTGTGGTACTTTGTTAATCCCATGCTCCTAATTTATCCCTCCTCCCCTCTCTCTCCCCTTTGATAACCATAAATTTGTTTTCTATGCCTGTGAGTCTGTTTCGTTTGGCTTACAGAGTCATTTACATTATTTTTTAAGATTCTATACAAAGTGATACCTTACAGTGTTTGTCTTTCTCTGACTTATTTTGCCAAGCTTAGTATTCTCCAGGTCCATCCATATTGCTGCAGATAGCAATACCTGATTCCTTCTCAGCCTTAAAGAAGAATATATATATATATATATATATGTAAACACAACTTCTTTATTCACTCACCTGCTGATGGACATTTAGTTTGCTTCCATATCTCACTATGGGTAAATAGTGTTGCTGTGAGCATGTTGGGGTGCGTGTATCTTTTTCAATTAGAATTTTCTTTCTCGTCAGATATATATCCATGAGTGAGGTTGCTGGATCATATGGTAGCTCTATAATTAGTGTTTTAAGGAAACTTCATACCATTTTCCATAGTAACTGCACCAATTTACATTCCAACCAACGGCGTAGGAGGGTTCCCTTTTTCACACATCCTCTCCAGAGTTTGTATTCTATAGACATTTTGATGATGGCCATGCTGACTGGTATGAAGTGATACCTCATTGTGGTTTTGATTTGTATTTCTCTAACAATTAGCAGAATTGAGCATCTTTTCATGTACCTATTGACCATTTATCAGACTCTCTTAACCTGCAATGTGTACTTCCTTCTTACAAAGGGTCCGTGGTGGGCTTCCTTCATGCAGGCCACGGGGGTATCTAGCCACTCTTGCATCTTACAACCAAAGTCCAGAAATATTTCCAACCAACAGATAAATACCCGTTTTTCTGATGAACTGGGGTAGAGGCATCTACATTTTGGTTTAATAAGGTCTATTCCTCATCCTACCACTATCAATAGAACATAAGGAAAAGCAATATATATATATATATATATATATGTAAACACAACTTCTTTATTCACTCACCTGCTGATGGACATTTAGTTTGCTTCCATATCTCAACTATGGGTAAATAGTGTTGCTGTGAGCATGTTGGGGTGCGTGTATCTTTTTCAATTAGAATTTTCTTTCTCGTCAGATATATATCCATGAGTGAGGTTGCTGGATCATATGGTAGCTCTATAATTAGTGTTTTAAGGAAACTTCATACCATTTTCCATAGTAACTGCACCAATTTACATTCCAACCAACGGCGTAGGAGGGTTCCCTTTTTCACACATCCTCTCCAGAGTTTGTATTCTATAGACATTTTGATGATGGCCATGCTGACTGGTATGAAGTGATACCTCATTGTGGTTTTGATTTGTATTTCTCTAACAATTAGCAGAATTGAGCATCTTTTCATGTACCTATTGACCATTTATCAGACTCTCTTAACCTGCAATGTGTACTTCCTTCTTACAAAGGGTCCGTGGTGGGCTTCCTTCATGCAGGCCACGGGGGTATCTAGCCACCCTAGCATCTTACAACCAAAGTCCAGAAATATTTCCAACCAACAGATAAATACCCGTTTTTCTGATGAACTGGGGTAGAGGCATCTACATTTTGGTTTAATAAAGTCTATTCCTCATCCTACCACTATCAATAGAACATAAGGAAAAGCAGGAGCAGGCTATTGCTAAAATACAGTCTGGTAGCTGGAAAAGGTCTTATAGAAATAAATCTTCCCTTCAGGATATCTGGGTATCTGTATGTTGCCCAGCACTTTCTGAACTAATCTGAATCAGAGAGCAGGCATCTGTGACCTCATCCTGGTGGCCTGCCATGATGGGGAATGGGAAGCCGCCCAAATTGGCCATGGAGCCCACCTCACACAGATGCATTCTAAGTCCACGATCACTTCCTTCCCCGTTGCAGTGAACTGCAGGACTGCCTTGCTGAAGTGTGTTCCCTGGGACACGTTGGGGCCAAGTCCTGACATATCGTGGCATGTTGCACCAGTCACACCGAAGCCAGCCTCTGTCAGCAGGGAATGGAAGGCCTTTCAGAAGCTATCAGAAATCCAGCCAAGAAACCCATCCTTCCTTTTGAAAAAGGAAGAAAGAGAGGCAGTCAGTTGACAAGGAAGGAATGATCCTGGCAAGTATAACCCAAATCCCAGTCCCAGGGTAAAAGGGAGAGAGAAAATGAAGAAAGAAACAGCCAGCAACTTATGCTCCTTTATATTTTCACAAAGGAGATCCCCTGGCTGACCTTTCAGGCCAGCTGGGAAGTTATCCCCCACACTGAGCATGCAAAAAGGGCCCACACTGTATCTCTCTGCTAACTCTCTCTGCGGCTGCTCCACGACCTTGCATAGCCCGCCTGGGACCGCCTCAGTTACAGCAGAGAATCCCAAACAAATACAGCCTGGTTGGAGGGAAGGTAGGGGCAAAGATGGAGCCAAGAAAAAGGATTCAATATCAGGCTGGCCCCAGGGGCCCATGTGCTGATTCTATTCTGGAGGCAGGAGTCCTGGTTGCTAAGGCACAGACCCACACCATCCCACAGAAGGCAGGAGGATGCCGGCTGCACAGAAATGAAAAATGGGCTCCCCATGCTGGACCTCAAGAGCTCAGACCACTTTCCTATTCACTCTCTTAAAAACATAGAAAGTGCAAATGACCCTACAGACCACCTGATAAATGTCTGCTTGCCCTTCAGATTGTACTTCTTCTTTTCTTGTTCAGATTACCACATCTGTACTTGAGAATGCTTCTAAAACTGTGGTAAGAATTTTTATAGCAAAGTATATTGAATGCCATGTGTTTCCATAAATACATGGAAACAATATCACATTAAAGCAAAGACAATATCAGTCAGTTCATTTCAGTTGCTCAGTCGTGTCCGACTCTTTGTGACCCCATGAATCACAGCACACCAGGCCTCCCTGTCCATCACCAACTCCCAGAGTTCACTCAGACTCACATCCATCGAGTCAGTGATGCCATCCAGCCATCTCATCCTCTGTCGCCCCCTTCTCCTCCTGCCCCCAATCCCTCCCATGATCAAAGTCTTTTCCAGTGAGTCAACTCTTCGCATGAGGTGGCCAAAGTACTGGACGTTCAGCTTTAGCATCATTCCTTCCAAAGAAATCCCAGGGCTGAAGGCAATGTATATCTACTCAATTAGTTTTCTATTAACCAAGAATTAATTCACAAAACAAATCTGATTAGACTAAACTCTAAAAAGATACAAGGACGATACTAGGATAAAGTAGACCACTTAGTCAACTCAGCTTACAATCAAGAATATCCTTCCTTTGTTGTTACTCAGTTGTCCAGTCATGTCAGAGTCGTTGCAGCCTCACGGACTGCAGCACGCCAGGCTTCCCTGTCTTTCACAATCTCCCCGAGCTTGCTCAAACTCATGTCCATTGAGTCCGTGATGCCACCCAACAATCTCGTCTTCTGTTGTCCCCTTCTTCTGCCTTCAATCTTTCCCAGCATCAGGGTCTTTTCTAATGTGTTGACTCTTTGACTCACGTGACCAGAGTTTTGAAGCTGCAACTGCAGCATCAGTCCTTCCAATGAATATTCAGGACTGATTTCCTTTAGGATTGACTAGCTTGATATCCTTGCAGTCCAAGGGGCTCTCAAGAGTCTTCTCCAACACCACAGTTCAAAAGCATCAATTCTTTGGTGCTCAGTCTTCTTTATGGCCCAACTCTCACATCCATACATGACCACTGGAAAAACCATAACTTTGACTATATGGACCTTTGTCAGCAAAGTAAGCTTTCTGCTTTTTAATTTGCTGTCTAGGTTTGTCATAGCTTTCCTTCCAAGGAGCAAATAACTTTTAATTTCACAGCTGCAGTCATCGTCTGCAGTGATTTTGGAGCCCCCCAAAATAAAGTCTCTCACTGTTTCCAATGTTTCCCCATCTATTTGCCATGAAGTGATGGGACTGGATGCCATGATCTTAGTTTTCGGAATGTCGAGTTTTAAGCCAGCTTTTTCACGCTCCTCTTTCACCTTCATCAAGAGGTTGTTTAGTTCCTCTTCACCTTCTGCCATAAGGGTGGTGTTATCTGCATATTTGAGGTTATTGATATTACTCCCAGCAATCTTGATTCCAGCTTCTGTAGACACTAACTACAAAAAAAAAACCCCCTCAAATTAATCCAACACAACAAAATATATTTGCCCTCATTACTACTGCTGCTTTCTTTTTATTTTGCTTCTTTTTTCAGCACATGACCTTCTCCATCATCCCCCAAATCCAATGCTTTCAACAATTTAGCATAAACTTAGTCTCAAAATCTGTCTCCAGCTAGTAGGACACAGCTAGTCTGGGAAAGTGCCCATTCTCCAACCTTCTGTCAAACTTGCCGTGTCTTTGCGTGAGCCATTCACTTTGCCAGTCATGCCCCTTCCTCGCCTCCTCTCAGCCAGCAAACCCCCTGCTCCTGTTTGTCAAGTTCAGTTCAGTTCAGTTCAGTCGCTCAGTCGTGTCCGACTCTTTGCGACCCCATGAATCGCAGCACGCCAGGCCTCCCTGTCCATCACCATCTCCCGGAGTTCAATCAGACTCACGTCCATCGAGTCCGTGATGCCATCCAGCCATTTCATCCTCGGTCGTCCCCTTCTCCTCCTGCCCCCAATCCCTCCCAGCATCAGAGTCTTTTCCAATGAGTCAACTCTTCACATGAGGTGGCCAAAGTACTGGAGTTTCAGCTTTAGCATCAGTCCTTCCAAAGAAATCCCAGGGTTGATCTCCTTCAGAATGGACTGGTTGGATCTCCTTGCAGTCCAAGGGACTCTCAAGA